>NJDD01000231.1:201908-224250 GCA_002245505.1 Calephelis nemesis
TACCTCTTCGGGGATATTAAAGAAGATACTTTAAATAAAAATAATAATAAAATTCTTGTTTTTTCTTATTGTTCTTCCTGGTTTGGTTTATTGAACCACCAACTGCTACTCTGCCGTCCTAACTAAGAGTGCAATAACAAGGTTTTGATTACTTTCGAGATAATCGCAGTTAAAGGTTTAACTTTTGTTTTCTGTGTATCTTCGTAACTATAAAAGCTATTAGTTTGAAACTAAACGACAGGTAAAATAATACTTAATTTTATGTAGTATATTATTTTTGTATATAAGTTTATATACACAGTAAAAACGCAATAATGTATTTATTATTAGGACTTACAAATTGTTTTAAAATAGCAGTCCTAATCATAACTGCAATAACTACGCTACTTATTGCAGTTTTTGTTAGTAAAGTGACATATTGCTCTTCTGTGTAGCACAAACTAACTGTTGTAAGTATTTCGCAGACAGGAATAAAAAATATATGTCCTTTGCGAAAGTTTAAGAACAATTGAAATAATATTTTGATCTATTTCTATGCTAAAAATCATTAAAACAGGTATAATGATAAAATATGTTGATCAAATGGCTACCAAACTGAAGTGGATTACTATTGCAAGACAGATAATAAAATGAACAGTGATCAACCTTAAACCAATTCTAGAAGGAAACAACAACACAATAACACAGCGAAAAATACCTTGGTGGTCTCTTTTCCTCTTTTTTTACTCTTCGTCTTTTCTTTGGACACTTCATAGATAACAAAACAAAGGCGTGCCATCCGCGGTACGTTGCACACTTTAATAGGAAACGTTAGCTGATAGTCCCACATAGCCTCCCCCTCTTTGGAGACCACTGCCAGCGGGGTCTTCTGTGGTTCACATAATGATTTACCTCCGTGGTATATTCCAGCTTGACACACAACCTGAAAATATTTTTTTTTGTTAGACAGAGAAAGGAATACTAGTCACTCTTTAAAATATGTGCAGTGTTTATACTATTAGTATATATTAGGAAGCTTTTACTAATTTAATAATATTTATTTACAAGTCAGATGGAAATGTTCATAAATACAATTGCATATTTTAAACGACTACAAAAATGAAAGGAGGTTCACAATGCGAGTGTATTTTTTTGTATGTTATATGATTAAAAAGTCTACTACCTTAGATGTAAAAGGTCAAGGCACCGTAAAGGTGTAATCTTCTATGAGTTTTTCGAGGCACATGCAAAAATTCATCCTTTCAGTGGTCGAGTTTCGCAGCGACTCGTCCGGATTGGTACCACCGCCTTACCTATTCCTGCCGCCATAACGTCAATGCTTGCCGTTGACATGTTCCGGTTTGGAGGGTAAGGTAGCCGGTAAACTTACTTTTGCTATAGGCGTAAGATATTGGTCTCTGGTTGGCAACGCACCATTACCACTTTTGGCGTCTCTAGGCGGCGTGAGTTTCTTACATGAGGAAATGCGTCTGCTTGTTCGCCTTCCATTATCATAAAAAAATGTACATACATAATAATTTGGTAAAGTACCTCATAAAACAAATACAAATCAAGTCGGATCGTGGTCAAATTCATTTGGGACCACCTCAGAATCATAATTTACCTTACGAAAATATACATATCAAATCGCGGCGTGCTAATAACATTGAAATCGGTTTTTGTAGTTTCAGTGCACTAAAAACGTTTAAATTATGCGCTTCGGCTATATTCGTCAAGCTTTCCGGTCCGAATGCTGGACTTGACTGCATGAGGTCCCAGGTTCGAATCCCGGGTCGGCCAACAGAAAGAAAATTGGATTTTTCCAATTTTCTGATAAAAACAAAATTTTGGTCGGGATTGGAAATGTGCCCGGTTAGCGATAGGCTTGCCACCTATCACACTGTGGGACTTAGTGTCTTCGGCTAGTCGTGGGTGCCTCTGCCTACCTCTTCGGGGATATGGGCGTGAAGACCCTTTTTTTTTAAGGAACATAAATAATAGAATAATATTACAGCTCTATACAATTCTTAATACTGAAATATTGCCAGCTGTCACTTTCATAACAGTCGAGGTACTGACCAGTTTTGGCGGCTAAAACGACGATCACACATTGGTTTCTTGATCGGTTAAATTCGTAAACACGAAATATACCGAGGCGCATAATTTAAATAGTATATGTGCACTATTTAGAACGAAGTAGAAGAAATACAAAGAAGACAGAGCATTAACAATGTTAGAATACAAACCTCTACAGTCCTACCAGGATCAACATTCAGTCCCCCGACTGATTTCACAAAACATGAGTAGTTTCTTTCTATGTTCCATGATGATTCATAATTCTTTTTCTTTCGTATCGTGTTCGATTGTTCTGATGTAAGTCTTCTTCTCTCTGGTATTGAATAGTGTATTTCATTTCCAACTGTAACCATAAATAAATATATTTTTAAAGTTTTACCAATCGATCTCACCTTTAAGTAACAACGATACTAATAAATACTTAAACAGAGATACATCTAAAGCTTCAGCCAAATTTTGAGAAAATTAAAAAAAAATATTTCTTGTTCTTCTTTTATAAATAGGGCTTTCAATCGTTTTTCATGACTTATTTAGCCATTGTCAGGTATGGGACCACCACACTGTATGTATTTTAGTTTGACTTATCCGAAGCAAAATACAAGACGCATTGTTATAACTTAAACTAGGCTTAAAATTGGACCTCACCAACCGCAGTCGGTGGTGACGTCTAGGTACTCGTACTAGGTACGACACAGCTAACAACAAGTGAAACATTTTTGTGGAATGTTCTAAAGGAATGATTATAAAATTAAATATTACAATTTGGCAATCTATATATTAATATGTGATGCCAAAACTTTGGACCCCTTTTTTAAGAAAATTGCGCGGATGCAGCATTAAATTTAGCAAACTTATAAAATATGTAAGAACGTTAGAATGTATAATAATCATCTTAAGCTAGCTTTTGGAATTTATTATAAATCCGAAACACAATAACATTATGAATGTGAATATTTGTTTTCACGAAATTTGGCTTAAAGATCTAAGATGTAGCATAATGCAGTTACTTTTTTAACCTTTTAACCGCTTTTAACCGGCGATTAAAGGCGCCGTAGCATATTTTACTGAACGTGCTTCCACCGCCGATCATATAAAAGCAATCTAAACCAATTACAAAAAATATCTAAAATCGATATGATTTTGTTGATATCTGTCTTACTGTACAGTAAACATTGTCCTATCTCTATAATTGGTATTTAAAACAATTGTTGAGAGTCCTGTATTGAAATAATTTTGAAAACAGTCAGAAATTAGTCTTATTTTTAAGACGGTGGTAGTGCGAGCTAGATGTCGTATGCCTTATTTTTCAGACCATGGCGGTTAAATGTTTTATTAAGCTAGGAAGTAAAAACAAAATCGATATGATTTTGTTGATATCTGTCTTACTGTACGGTAAACATTGTCCTATCTCTATAATTGGTATTAAATACAATTGTTGAGAGTCCTGTATTGAAATAATTTTGAAAACAATTGTCAGAAATTAGTCTTATTTTTAAGACGGTGGTAGTGCGAGCTAGATGTTGTATGCCTTATTTTTCAGACCATGGAGGTTAAATGTTTAATTAAGCTAGAAAGTAAAAAAAGTAATAATAAATAAAAAAAGAAAGTGAAGAAAGGGGTTATAACGGATACCAGAGATAGTTAACTTACATGACAATTTATCCATATTGACGGTCATAACTTGAGGTACTCCGTCTTTATATAGCACTTCTTGAATATACAGAAATTGTATTAGGGGATAGTCGCCGAAGATATACTCGTCCCGCCCGCAAACCTTGAGTACAATATTACGCGGATTTTCCACACGAATGCCAAGGGTATTTGCCAATTTCGTTACGAATCTATCTATGTGTTGCTGGGTAGTTACAGTCTCTGTCGCACCTAAAGTAAAAGCAGTCTGAAACAAAAAGTTATAACATAAATTGCTGTCTCCACCTTGAAGGGAGATGGGATAAAGGTAAAGGGAATATGAAATCAATTTAATCAATATTCTAAAGTACCCAATTGTAATTTCATAAAGTTATATAAAAATGTACAACATAGTACGTACGTCTTTTATAATGTATGCTAAAAAAAGCGTACAATAGAAAATATGTATACAAGTTATTAACGCATACGTTTTGGTCCGGGCTCCTTCGCAGAATAGACCATCTGTATTCCTGCCAGGCAGCTAGTAAAAGGCGAGCATAGACTTACCATCACTAACACCGTGACATCTGACTAGGTGGTAGAGTTTGGCAGCGACTCAAACGGATTGGTACCACCGCCTTGCCTATTCCTGCCATCATAACGTCATGAGTTGTTCCGGTTCGGAGTCACCTTCACCTTTGGTGTCTCTAAGCGGCGAAAATTTCTTACCATCAGGAAATCCGTCTTCTTGTTTGCCTTCCAATAACATAAAAAAAAGGACTGTTGCGGACATGAAGAGAAATTCAATTATTTTATTGCTGAATTTTTCTTCTAGTTCTAGTTTCTCATAAGTCTTAGATAGTCGTTTTATTTTAAAAAATAATTCTAGAGAACATATAATAGAATTAATAGAGTTTCACTAAAACAATAAAATAAAAAACCACAAAAGAATTTCTTTGTCCAAGCATTAATAAAAAAATAAAAAAGTCACAATTGACAACTTAAATAATTTCTATTGTAATAAATCACCATAATTTTTGATATTGTAAGGAGATTGTAAGTTATTCACACTGTTTAAAAATGTTGAAATCGCATTTTGATCTTCCCGCAACCGAGCGCAACGTTATAGAAGAAGAAACAACGGATGAAGAGCGCCCAGGAAAAAACGAATTGCAAATGACAAAGCAAGAATTGACTACTGAAGAAATACATGGTGAAGAAGCTGGTGAAGGTGGGGCAGTTGAAGACTGGCAAGTTCCCGAGGTGTTTCCCGAGAGGAAATTACATAAGTCCGAAGTTAGCGTTCGCTTAAGTCTTCTCGGGAAGACTGCAGAAGGAGATGGGTGAGCTAATACGAAATAAACTCGTATCTAATATTCAATATTTGTAATATATCCTATCCCTGATTGGTTTACTATTATAAGGGTACTCTAGATATCTAGATGGTAGAGTAGGATAGGACCCTCCATTTTGACTATTCCCGCCACCATACGCCAGTACTAGCCACTTTCATATTCCAATCTGGAGGAAAAACAGTGATGATGATCCTTGCGTTGAAAATGCCAAAGCTATATCGTCAAAGAAATACCTCTTTACATAGAGAATTCCTGTGGTCGCGACAAGAAAAATCAAACAAGCAGAAGAAATACAGGCCTCCTAAAGACATCAAAAATGCTAATAGTGGCGTCTCATTCTGAAGTTGAGATGTTAGTTTGTCAGCTCATTCCCCTCTATCTATCCTCCCAAGTATAACATGCACTATCGTTACCGCTGCAGAAATAAGAAAAGGCGATATTATGTTGCCTCCACACGTGGTTATGTGTATTTGCTGTATTTGACAAATCAATTTCACGTGTGAGGAATATATTTGCCATATTTATCGCCCTGTTTGGATATTTCAAAAATACAGGCAAAATCCAATAACGGCTTATATATCAGTCAGTTTTTCAAGGTACATCAAAGGACACAATAAGCCAAGAAAACAAATATATCGGCCACACCTAGTTAGCTCTTTGATTTAGTAGAGCAAATTTGTATTTTATATTCAGCTCTATGAGTAGACGCTTGTATTTCTATTTGAATATCGAATATTGAATATTTCCACTAATGAAATGAAAATTGTATGTGTCAGTAAAAAAAAATTTACATAATTGTTAAAGTATAAAAACATATTCTACCACATTGTGGTGTGCAAATATTTTAACATTCAACAACATGCAATCATTATATAATTATAACAAGGTGAATTGTTATTTACAAACAATTTTAAAATGTAAATAATTCTAACCCTGTCTACCATAAACTACTACTGTTTCCAAACCTAGTCAGAAAAAGAACTACAGCAAATAAAAACAACAAAACAAATACAACATACATCCAATAGCCATGGTCTATGGAACCACCACTAGCATGTAGGTGTCAACCTTTAGTCTTCACGAGACGAGCCCACTGGTTATATTTGAAGCCCCGCCTATTCGTTTATTTAAAATTGCGACAATAATGTTAATTTTCTTGCACACCCACAAACCTAATTTCAATTTATTGCTGTCTTCTATCAACGATAATTATAGAAAAAGACAAAACATGTTTAGTACTGTCAGATTAGTTTATACATGACATTTCAGACTTAATTCATGCCTCGATTAACGTTTTTTTCAAAACATCACAAGTAGACACGTCTGGACTAATCTGGCATTTTAAAATGTTCCATGTCTTTCTTTTTTGTTTCATTGGACGAAGATAGAATGAGTCTAATATAAGTTAAATTGATGAAAAGCAGAATTGGCACCAATAGGCATTAACTTATCTTACAAATAAACATATCCAAGCTGAACCTGAACAAAGATTGTACTGTCTATAGGCAAAGTTAATTCTAAATGTTATTTAGATCTTCCACAGATACCGGTTTTGATATCGCTGTAAAATCTAGCTTATGTAACTTTCCAGCCTTCTGTGTGATGTTAATCAATATATAAAATCGTCATCATCTATTAATGAATAAATAATACAACAACCAAACCTGGATTCACCTATTTGGGCAAATTGGCCATGACCACAAGCCCATGTGACATTGCGATGGCACTTTCGAGGGCTACAGTGGCCTAATAGGCTAATGATATGATATGATAATGATAGGCTAAATAAAATTAAAAAGAAAGAAACAAAATAAATAAGATAAACCAATTTTGGGCACTTGTGAGTTGACCACAACCTTTTTTGGGGTTGTTGGATCTACGCCTGCCCACAGTATTATTTTGTAGCAAAGATCTTTCTGATGTTTGCAGGTACACATATTTGAAAGCGGCCTGTACAGGAATGAATTTGAGAGATATCTCTGCCATCAAATCTTTCCCGCATCTACAATTCCTTGATGTATCTAATAACAACTTGAATTTGGACAGTTTGCAAGTCATAACAGAACTACCTTATTTAGTACTTATACA
The DNA here is from genome assembly GCA_002245505.1 of Calephelis nemesis. NCBI lineage: Eukaryota > Metazoa > Arthropoda > Insecta > Lepidoptera > Riodinidae > Calephelis > Calephelis nemesis. The sequence goes on from NJDD01000231.1 coordinate 209,036, forward strand.
TGCAGACAAAAATATTTTGAACTCTGCTGCGTTAAAAAGAATGAAATACATGCAAGTAATCATAATGAATAACAACAGAATAACATCAGTACATGATGTGTGTCAGCCTGAGTTATGCACTTTGGAGGTTGGGTATAACCAAATAACTAAAATAGCTTTCGATTCGCACATGCCACATATCAAATGTTTGGATTTTCGTTACAACTTAATTACTGAAATCTCAAATTTAAATTTTCCAAACTTAGACAGTTTATATTTAGCAGGAAATAATATTATCAGCTTAATAGGCATTGAGAAGCTCACAAATTTAAGAGTTCTACATGTCAGGAATAATCCGATAAAACTTTTAAATGGATTTCATCCTGAACTGAAGAAATTGCAATATTTGAATCTTAGAAGCTGCAAGGTGTCCACATTGATACAGATAAAAAAATTAAAAGTAAGGAAACATCTATATTATTTATTGATTTTAATTATATGAGATAAGATAGCGAACAGGCATACACTCCTGATGGCAGAGACAACAATGGCCGATAAACACAACAGAGGTTATAAGTGCCCCGCTGTCCTGTGGCCAGAATGTTAGTACTCTGGGTCGAAATTTGACACTCTCATACAGTGTGCACTGCCATTATGGCCGTGGATTCCTACAAAGCCAAGTTCCTGCACAGAACTTTGCCACCAGTGCTCTTGTTGGTAATATACGATTTAACCTTATCACTTGTATAATTATTACTTTTTTTGGAGAGTGAGTAGCTCATGGCTGAATCTTGAAATGTATCTAATTATGTTTTAGGTTTTGCCAAGTCTTGACACATTGATCATGAAAGGTTGTCCTTATATGGGTGGAACTGGTGAGGATCCTGAAACGGGAGGCGAGGAAGAGGATCCAGAAATAAGAATAGAAGTTCTAGCAACACTTCCTAGACTTAAGAGGATCAACAAAGGTGTTATTACACCTGAAGAGCGGTGAGACAAAATTGAATATTTGTTTATTTATACTATTACCACAAAATATTTGATTGAAAAGATCATACAATCAATCCAATCATCATCCATCAATCATCATAAATTCCAAGTTAATATCAGCCATGCGAAACAAACAAAAGCTTAACAAAGAGTTAAAAAGCTTAGAAAGAGAGGTGACCAGCATAGTCCTAGGCAGGTTGCAGTGGTTGTCAGCGTACCTGAACCTGAACTCTTAAATGTAATAATACTAATCGAAATAGGAATAATACCACTAGAAAGATTGTAAGTGTTTATAATTTAAGTTGCGACACAAGTGTACAAGCACTGACGTTATATAGTCATATGACATTAGAAAGTAAATCTAGAGAATATCCACAGAACTACCTAGTCACTGTCAGTTTTAGTTGACAAATCTATCTAATTTTGCTACTTATGAGTGGGCTCATGGGCTTGAAAATGACCCATTTTTCAAGGAAGTTTACCAGATTGTTACTTTATCGATCCATCACCTAACCTTATCAGGTTATCCAATTATTGTTTTCTTATGTGCTTCCAAAAAGTTATCCCTCAAACTCACACAGAAGTGTATAAATTAATTACAATAATAACCCTTAATCTTCTTAATGAGAAGTGAAGATATGATAAAATAAAAAATACTATTTTCTTGAAGTCTGCCAAGAAAGCTGCTTACTGATGAATATAATAAGATTGTATTTAAGAAAGAAAAGGATACCTTCTAACTTTAAACACTTCCATCTTCAATCCATTCTCCATTTTCCACCAGGCGAGCTGGGATTAGTACATTAAGTTTTTGTTCATACAAAACATTATATAATCAAAATAGGTATTTCACACACTTAATTACCCATTATTACCAAATTAACAAATATATTGTTTGAGTAAACATTATTACAGAACTGAAGCCACTACCTTAATGAAACAATGGATTGAAGAAGGAGAAAACGATGAAGAGGAAGTAGAAGAAGAACAACAGGAAACAGAATCAAATGAAGATTAAATAATTGTTGAAATATAATCTTTTGTTTTTATACATAGAGAGGTTATTAAGAGTATACAAAAGGGTGGTTGTGTAAATCAAAACAGATGACTAATTCTGTTACAGGTATATGTAATTTGTAATAGACATCTTTTCATTAATTTGTTTCTAATTCAATTTTTAATCATACTGATGTCAACACTTGTGAAAGCCAGGGTCCTTGTGCAGTAAGCAAAGCAAAAGTTCTGATCCTCTTAGAGTACTTTGAAAGTTAAAGTTGTCAACATTACTGGCTCACATACTCTCTTTTAGGACATGAAGCTAGCCTTCCTGTCCTGCCACAAAATATTTACACTTAACTCTCTCTCTTAGATTAGTGTGTCTTATGTATCATTGACTAATTTACACATTGATTAAAACACAGACAAAACAAAATTTTCAACAAAATTATATGACAAACTATTATTAGATTCTTATGTTAATTTGTGTGTGTGTTGTATTGATTTAGTGGGATAAAACAAGCATACAAAATGGTCTTTATTACAAAACTGAATACGTGAATTTCACAAAAAAATTTTGCACAAATGTTAGCTCAAAAAAATATGTTTGTTTTCCTAACCCTAACTTAATCAAAATAATCTGTGTCATTGAAAAATTTGCAAAATACATATCTATGAATACTAAATGTAATGATATCAATCATTTTATTGTAACTGGAAAATGGAAGGAGCCTCACAAAATTGATGCTGCAGGTGTTTATGTTAAATTTATATCATGCCTTAAAATAAGCAGATTTTAACCAATCAAAATTCCTTGTGCCTTTATTTCTTAACTGAAAATATATTACGTAATATATACATACCTCTGTGGTACTAAATCTAGTGTTCACAACAAAATAACCATTAACAAAGTGTGAACGGAGGGTATCAGGTACAACAGGGCTATCGGCAAGTCTGAGAGGACAATGATATTGTAGTTTTTCCAATAAAGTACTCTGTGTGCGTTTTATTAAACTTTCTTCAGCTAGGTACCTCATTCTTAATCGAAAGTCATTTACTTCAGAACTTCTTAGACTGTCAAAGTCATTTAAACCTGGAAGAACAAAAATATGATTAAACATAAGGTTCACTGTTAATGGAAATAAATGTTACCTCTCTTTGCAATTGTTGTAGTTAATATAAATAAGTATTTTGTCTAAATATTAAAATGTATATATTATATAAATATTTATAATTTAACAAAATGTTTGCACATTGCAATGTCCTCAAATAAGTTGGTATGCATTAAGAAGTTTTTATTCTTAAATACATTGTTTTCATTCATTCATTCATTTCATTTAACAACAAAAACATATAAATACTGCAAATTTTGATTTGACTGTCGTAATTTTTACTTTTAGTAAATAATAGTTCTATCTGGACATTATGACATACCAAAGAAACAAATTGAATATAAATTATAAGGTGCTGAACAAAATCTACTAAAACTCAAAATAAATTTCAATTTTATTAGTTTATTATGGAACTCAGACTCATATAAATCAGACTTCCACTAATTGAAGGATAGCAGCCCGAGTTCAAGTTTAAATTACGTTTCATAAGAGTTGGTAAAGTAAAGGTAGAAATTAAAAATAATTATTATTTTACTTTGCAGTCTGGCAAAGCCATGGAAATGTGCTTGTAGGTCAGCAAATATGGTCACCACAAATAAAATAAACCAATTAAATAAAAGATAATAAATATACACAAAAATATCTAACTTTAAGTATTTAAAGGCTCACCTTTTCCAATTAAATGACCAATCTGTGTATTCAATAAATGTTCACCAGGTCTTTCAATAGATCTCCTCTCAATAATCATCAACACTCCAAAAACCGGTCTTATATCTCTGACTCTTTTGGTTTCATCATCCACTTCTTCAGGAACAGCCAAAGAGTTAATGAATTGAAACACATACCCTGACATCTCATGAAGCATCCCAAACAAGGGATGCTTTCCCGCCAGGTCCCATAACTCCTGAAAATTAACAGTATTAGATATAATTATTGGCTTATTTTAATATTTATTAATATTGATAAAGTTTATTTAAATTATTGACCGCCTCGTTGGTCAAGTGGCTAGTGTACACGCCTAACTACACCGACCAACCGCGAGGCTCGGGTTCAATTCCCGATGGGAGCAGGAATTGGTGTGATGAACATTTAGATGTCTGCATTTCCGGGTCTGGGTGTATATTAAATTTATTTTGGTATCTAATTAAGTATTTCTATGAATTAGTATCGTTGAATAACACCCATAACACAATCATATAACTTGCTTACTTTGGGGTTAGATTCAATTTGTGTGATTTGTCAAAGGGGTATTTATTTATTCCTTTTCTATTCTAAATTATTCAATGTAAAATGAGATTTTTTTTAATAATATCAAGCATCCTAAAACTTGGATAGATAACTTTGATGCATTACTACTACTACTAGCGGACATTTTTCAGTATCTAATCTAAATTAAAATATAATGTTAAATTACACATATGTAATAAATAGCTTACAACATAAAGTAAAATAATTTAACAAATATTGATTTACACCTACAAGGATAACTTATGGGAAAAACCAAAATCCCTTCAGGCTTTTAGGACTTAGCTTTATACCGGTGAAAATGTGGGAAAAATGTCATAGTAAGATGTAGGCTAATCTAATATATAAACACTATTGTGATTTATAATAATGTGAAATTGCGGGGGAATAGGAAATTTTGAAATCGATTTCAAATAACAACAAAATAATATTTTTTTAACAATAAGAATTATGTCAGAGTTGAGTTGTTTTGACAATTAGAAAACACTTAATTGTAAACACATATTACACAATACTTTGACCCAGTTCTTTGGATCAAAAGCGATATCATGTTTAGTGAGATGAGTCACACTTTGGAATCAAGACAAAACACTTACCTCCTTCACATCTAGCAAAGTTGCATTCCAACTCACTGTTACCGCGAGGTATATGGAATTTGGCATCAAACATGTTAACTCAACATAATCAGACGGCGTGGCCGTCCAATAATCCCACGTATATGGGCAACTTGGTGCAGGAACCATTGTTTTGGTATATTTTATCACTCTATGTAAATACGGTGTGAATGCACATCTTATCACACTTAACTACGAAAGTCGCGGTAAATCAACATGTTTACTTGCAACTGAAATAAATTATCACTTTATGTTATTATTTTCGTGAAACAGCAATGTTGAATCATTGCATTTCCTGGTATTTTGATGAGGTAAATTGTTATTCGAAATTAAACTTTCGTGATATTGAAATACCTTATCAATACCGAAAATAATAATGCACCTGCACAAAATCTTTACATTTCAAAACGTATCCACAATTATTCAAAAAATACAAATAATGTTTTCAGAAATTGTAAATAAAGATTACGTGCGACAAACTACTCCACGGCACTTGCTAAAAGTAAACTAGTAATGTCCCGAAATCGAGTGAATCGATTTTAGTATGAAATCGATATCTGTCTTATGTATTAAAATTTTGTTGCATCTAGACATGATTATTGTCCATGTCAAATAATCGTGATGTACCGATGTATTTAATATTAAGAGATGTTTTCTTATTTAAATACTAGGATGAATTGTAGCTTAAGTCTGATTTTATTTGATTGACTGAAAATTAATTAGAAAGGTACTTCATAGTTCATACTATAGCTTGTTTCTTAATCTTAGCAGAGTTTAATATATTTTTTGATCTTAGAGACTAAATTGACAGATACAAACGTCAAATTTACAAATTATCACTGAATATTTGGTATCATAGGCCATCACTACAAAAAACGCAGGTTACATCACTATTGACTCAATAACTGCGTTTTTTGTAGTGCTAAACTATGATACCGATTTATCAAACAGTAAATTAATGTCGATTTTAAGAAAACGGAAAACCTAAATTTATTAGCCTCTTTCAACTGAGACGTCGAAAAAAAAATAAAGTGATTTCAAAGATCATTTGTTTAGTTAAAATAGCGTACTAACGAGGTATTCCCATTGCTACCAAGTTAAGAGTCTGATAACGGAATCCCATGGAAATCAGGGAAAATACCCATTTTTTTAATTATTGAGTCAATAGTGATACCTGCGTTTTTTTTGTAGTGCTGACCTATGATACCGATTTTTTGAACCGTAAATTAATATCGATTTTAGAAAAACGGAAAACCTAAATTAATCAGCTTCTTTTAACTGAGACGTAGAAAAAAGAAGAAAGTTATTTCAAAGATGTTTTTTTTTAGTTAAATTAGCGTATTAACGAGGTGTTCCCATTGCTACCAAGTTAGAGTCTGACGGAATCCCATGGAAATCTAGGACAATACCCAATTTATGAAGAAGTAGAGATTACATTGAAATCGAATTTGGTTTTTGCAATTATATGTATATAAATTATTGTTATATAGCTATAAATTACTTTTCATTTATCTTTCAATCTACAGTCTATACTTACCTTCAAATGCGTCAGTTGTCCCTGTTGTGTTCAAGTTATTTTATTATATTACTAGCTTCCGCCCGCGACTTCATCCGCGTAGAATACAGCCTATAGCCTTCCTCGTTAAATGGGCTATCTAACACTAAAAGAATTTTTCAAATCGGACCAGCAGTTCCTGAGATTAGCGCATTCAAACAAACATACTCTTCAGCTTTATAATATTAGTATAGATGTAGGTATTAGTTTGGCGATTTTGGTTCTGTTGCATTCTTGTCTTTTAAGTTGAGTCAAGTTTCAAAGTTTAAAAAAATCTGGGTAAATTACTCAAATTAAGCTAACTCCACAATGAGTAAATTATATACTTGAATTGATAGTTCAAAGCAACGATTTTAATACAAAGAAATACTTGTATAGTTAAAATTTAGTTATTATACCCAGTTCATTGCTTTTACGCAACAATGGCACGACTCTATCTATTTATTAATCGCAAAATAACATAAAACACTGCTAATATCAATTTAGTCTCTGCGATTTAAAAACTGGCTATAGGTAGTTCTGTACTTATATTGTTTTACGATTCTTTTTTGCATAACAGATGTCTGCATATCAAATATTTGCAAAAAATACTTTGACAAATTCAATTAAATATAGAAATCTTTTGATAAATCACTACTTTATTTATGAAGATACATACATTTCAAATGTCACCTCTAGGTGTTAAAAAATAACTGTAGAGTGCAGGTACAAAGAGCAAGGATACATTTGGGGCAACGAGAGAGAGAACTTTACCTTTCTTACCTTCCAAATTGATAATCCAAACTCGCTACCCATAACAGTATTTGTGTACTACACTATATTGATTGTTTTATGTAGTACCTACAAATAATTTAGAATGTTACTTCATAACAGCATAGAAGTGTAACATGTATGTAAATATTACATATTATTGTAATATTGATTCGGTAGTTGAATATAAGTAAATTTATTGAGTCGTACGTAAGTAATTATTTATTTTTTATTTTATTTATTTTTCATACTGCCATGCCCATAGAACACAATACTCTAACGAGTAGCCAGTATAACATGTTCAAATCGATTTAACAAATTCGATTATGTTGACTTTATTCTTTTTAATTGTTCTTGAGAATGTCGATGTAAAATCGTTAATATTTCATTTAGAGTCAAAGGGGCGTATTACATTGTGAATATTATTGTGATTCTAATATTGCAATATCGCAAGTATTGAAAGGGGCTATTATATTTGTCAATAATATCATCATCAGTATACCAAGTATACAGTTGAATTTACTAGAGTGAAGTTGTGTTTCACATTCGATTAAAATTAAGTTAATCCGAATTTTACATGGATAATAGTAGTAGTAATTGTAGAAAAACAGCTATAGCAATAACATTAGTATAAGCGTTGAAAACCAAAGAGAAAAGAAAGTGCCGGGCTCCTTTGCAGAATGACCATCTGCTTTTCTGCCAGACAGGCCGTAAAAGGCCAGCATAGGCTTACCGTTACTAACACCGTAACATCCTTCTAGGTGATAGAGTTTGCTTGCCATTGACGTGTTCCGGTTCGGAGGTACCGTACCCTCCGAACATCCCGGCCTCAGGTTGGCAACGCAAAATTACCAAATTTGGTGTCTCTAGTTGGCATGAATTTGTTACCATCAGGAAATCCGTTTGCTTGTTTGCCTTCCATTATCATACAAAAACACACTTAAATATTACACAAGAAATGATCTTGGGCAGCGATGTGGACGATTTCAGCAATTAATTTAAAATATTTATGTTTAGGGTTCCACAAAGGTGGACACTTTTCATATTATAAGAGAATAAATTCCTTTAGGTCATTATTTCCTTCGTTAACATTACTGTCAACGACGACGGAGCGCATGTATATTTCGTCATCGTCACACCTGACACGTTCCGACTGACTGTTCCGTCATGGCTGCAAGCGAATACTGACATGAAATATCTCGATGCGCTTACATTTCAATACTATTGAAGCCACGCCACCTGAGTATCGTGGATTTCAAGATTTTCAGAAATCTTGTGATATTATCATGATACTGCGATACAGGGTATTACACAGTCAATATTATCGCAATATCGCGATATTATTGATAATGTAATACTACCCAATGTAATTCAACGCGTAGCAATATAAACGTTTTTTGGCTATTTTGGTATATTTGAACCGTTGAAGATTGACGTTAGCATATTTTTATTATTTTACTAAATAATAAATGAAAAGGTGAGTTTTAAATGGAAATATATACACTTCGCAATCACAGAGTGCTCGCACCCCTACAAATAGAAAATGCATGCATACAGCATAGTTAAGGCCCCATACTTAATCAGCCAGAAGAGCCAATCACCGCGCTCCCCCGTTTCATGATTACTATGAAATATTGCGCTCTAAAGTAAACGTCTTAAGCGACAAATCACTATTTTTGACACTATAAAAGTAATTTGAAAAAAAGTGTAAAAACTGAAACACTTATCTTTTAGGTATAGTACTTATCTAAGTTTATGTTAAATCTGGTGTCGATATTTTCATAACTGAAGTAGACAATTGGGTTTTATTTTCAAAAAAGGGTTAACTTTTTGATTTTTTTCTATCGAGCAAAGTGAAATGAATCGTGTTTTGGAAACACTAGCCTTATAAAGCATATTCATGTTAATCTTGTGTATTTTTGTCACCAAGATCTATGATTGCTTTGTATGAAAAAAACATTATACTGCTGACGTACTTTAGCGTATAAGGACCCTTAAGGCGCGACCCGCCCGACCTGCGCGACTTATCATGACGCGGACGGTCATCAAAGACCTCCGCCAAAAATGTCCGGCTACAGTATTTTTGATAAAAAAAAATTCAAAACATCTAATTGACTAAAGCATAACTGATAAAATTACTATTCACCGGTTTTGTCTATATTGCGCTAAACAATGCACTAACATTTGCAAAAAACCTAATAAATAACACAGTATTGTCAACAAATCAAAGTTGGGATCATTGGGGGTAAATGGAGTCTTGTAATTCTGAAACCTCCAAATACATACTTAATATTTTTTCAGTGGAATAAATAAAACCAGTACCTTACTGTTCTATAAAATATATCGAGTGCAATATTATGTATCTAAACTACACTTCTACAAACTAGACCTAGTGGTTTTCATAACTATCAATTCTACTTAGTAACAGATTCTGGAACTCTGGAATTCTGGAAATTTCAAAAGTTAAATTATCATGGTAAGCAATGTAACAGGAATGGAGTTGGCAGGATTTGATATTAAGTATACCGATTGCTTGATAAGTTATTCTTATCGAAAACAAATAAAAAGTGTACCAATTAAAAATTAAAAAAAATATGTGACAAATTGCGTAGCGTACAGAAATACAAAAATTGTTTAAGTACTGTTAAATATTATACAATGTTATTATTATTTTTTGACCACCTTGTTGGTCGAGTGGCTAGTGTACACGCCTAACTACGCCGACAAACCTCAAGGCTCGGGTTCGATTTCCGACGGGGGCAGGCATTTGTGTGATGAACATTTAGATGTCTGCATTTCCGGGTCTGGGTGTTCATGAAATTTATTCTTGTATCTAGGTATTTCAGTATTTCTATGTATTAGAATCGTTGACTAACACGCATAACACAAGCACTTTGTTTGCTTACTCAGGTTTAGATTCAATTTGTGTAATTTATCCAGAGATATTTATTATTATTTAATAACCTCAAGGATGGAGATACTTAGAAAGACATCACTTTTGAGAGTACAATGAATATATGAGTCATTCGCTTTTTTAGAACTGCGAAATTACACACAATTCACATTAATTTACATAAAAACTCAAAAGGTCATTAACTTCTCTTTCGTATCAGTCACCGTTATGATGTTTTAATCAAAATTAACGCTTTTCATCTCAATGCGTCAATCAATTAGGGACATGGCGAGGTAAGGAACTAACTTGACCTGGGAGATAGCGGAGATTGAATAAAAACGCAAATTGTGTGGGTTATGGCAAATAAAAGCCACAACAAATTAATTAGATAAGTAATTTTCAAAGTAAGTAATTAAAGTAACTACCAAACGAGCTCTTAACTGCAAAAAAATTCAAAAGTTATTTTTGGTTACTAGCTGTTGTTATTGAGACGGCAATTGACAATCAAAGGCATTTTACATACAAAATCCGAAATAAACGAATGTTACGCTACTAACACTCATATGTAAAATTTTAATCAAAGGATGTACGATGTTAACAAATATTATGAAACAGCAAATGTTGAGGACAGAATAATACACAACAATGAATAATGTTTGCAATTTTGAGTACCTATTTTGAGTAAATAATGTTTGTAATTTTGATTACCTATTTTTAATAAATAATGTTTGTAACTTTGAAACATGTTTTTAATGAATAATATAATTATGTGATTGTTTTTTTTCAATAATGTACCTACTTTACAAAAAAATGTGTAAATTAAAGAAGTACTGCAGTAGTTTCATTAACTGTACATCTATATAACTAATACTATGGCCCAATTCAAAGGTTTTTAAAACAGTAGATTTAATGTTTTGAAAATGTAATTTTACTGTTTCTACTGCTTTTTTAAGATTGTTCTGCTGCTTTTCTATTCACTGGGGTTGGCAGCACTGTGAATTCAGAACTCGTGAGTTTGAAAAGTGACACAGTGACACTGACAACAAAAGACTTGATTCATGGTTGTTGCTTCTTTTTTCGTAATAAGGTTAGAATTTTATTTGAGTGAATATGCTATTCTAAATTAAATGCACTTTGGAAAATGTTTGAACATTCGATTAAAGTTCCAAGACATTATAAAGTAGCTGCAAATATTTTTAAAAAAGTTTCCACTGAAGGAGGGAGTGTCAAAACTTTGTTGTACGACGACAAATTGAGGCATTTTGTAAGTATAGTTATTCCTCCGTCGTGATTGTTACTATATTTTTATTAATGCATTGACCCGCATATCATATCATATTAAACTTAGTAAAGTGAACTGAGCGTATATTATCGAGATTTAAAAGACTGTGAATTCTACCCAAACTTACGTATCTTCAGGCAATATACGATTAAAGTGTAGGTAACCATTATTATCACCCAGTCTCCCCAGTACAACTTTTTAAATTTGATTACAACTAAACTGATTCAATGATTGTTTCATTTATTAAAATTATTGTGATTTTTTATTGTCATATTATAATATATAGAGAATGACATTTTTTTTTGGAAGGACTAATAATTATGTTGCAAACCTCGCGGTTTTTACAACTTCACCGGGTTTTAACAGAATGACATTATTGCAGAGAACTAATGTGCTGTACGCATTAATAACGGAAACAATAAAAAATGCTGCCGAAATCCAAAAAGTATTTGAATGTACTGGGCTTTTGGAGACAGAATCTCGTTTAGATCCTTGGCTGGCAAAAGTCCTTACAGCAGAATTACTTTTTGGCAAAAAAACGCTTCCTGGGAAAAGCAAACCAGAACAAACAATATTGTCCTATAAAGATAAATTTCAAACATTTATAAATGAAAACAATGGTGACTTCAAGGTTAAAGGTAAATTATTTATTTTCAGATATAATACTACATTAATTAAGAAGAATGGCTGACAATAATGAGGGTCCATTGATACCAAAACAAACTCAGATGGCTGCATTGGCCATGGCAAACTTATTTTTGTACAGTATTGCTATGTTTTCTCTACCATTTGTTGCCTTTTTTGGTGTACGACACATACTCACAGATTATTATCCTGTTGAACCATATGTTAGGACAGTGTGGTCGGTTGTTGCTGCAGTAGTAGTTGTTAATGTGATAATATGTTTATATGCATATAAAGCCTATCACGAGAAAGAGTATGATGAGCATGGGGAAGAAATAGATCAACACACATACAAAGATCCGCCGCTAGCTGAAAAGAGCTCACTAAATTTAAAACAGGATTAAACCTAAGCATTCCATTAAGTATTTTAATATTAATTATCAATGAAAATAGAATTAGCATAAATTCTGAATAAGTATTAGAATAAAATATTAAATAAATGGTCTTTTGTTATTTTAATCCTTTGTAGTGTGAGTGGTTGTGTTAACTATATTGGTTTAACAATCTAATTGTTGGACTATTCCCATTTATAATGTAATAGGTTATTAATATTTTTTTACTTTACACATTGGTATTCAACTGCTGATTGACCAAAATATTACTGTTTGAGATATAACAGCTGATTCTAAGTAGATGAATTAAAAAAAAATCTCTCGTTGAAAGGGGTACACGGCACTGAATGTGTTAAACTATCATCACATTAATATAAATTGCAAAATCATTTTTAAAGTAGGTTTGTAACAAGTCAGGAAGCGAGAGGAGATACCGACATGCAGTCTGTCAAAGTGACGTTGGTAGAATTATTGTGCTTGACATTGGAATGGGAAAAGAAGTTTTTATTGTTTTAAAATAAAATTTTTCTTCCAGTATATTTTGTAGTTCTATTCTAGTAGGTATATTTGTTTGCAACAGTGAGTTCTGGGAAAAAGTGGGATTGAACGAAAGTTTGAAGTCAAATTATTATTTCACAATAATTATACAAAATAATATTTTTAAGTTACCTAACAACAGGTTTCAAAGAGTATCTTCCATCAAAATCAGTCATTCTTTTTTTATCGGACTCCAAAAAAGGAGGAGGTTCCCAATTTGAGTGTAGATATGTTTCTTTTGGATTAATTTGGAACATGATCAGTTGACCAATAGCCATCTGATTTTGATGGTTCTTTTTTGAAGGATAGGTCATGATTCTGAGGTGGCCCCCTATTAGTTTTATCATAATCAGTCTGACTGATAATAAAATTTAAAAGATTTATAAAATTTGTGTGGGACCATTTTGGAACCATTTGTTATCTTTCAAATAAACAATTATCAAATCTCGATGTGTTATCCAATTAAATTGTTGGGAGTCTGTTTTTGCAGTTTTACAGCACTTAATTATGTATTATGAATACATTTAAAAGTAATTAACAGGTATTGTACATACAAATACATATATGTAGCTGATACACCTATTGGAGGTTTTTTTATGAGATATCTTTATAAGACTAATTGCACCAAAATGTTTCCTTTGTCCATTAGTCTGTATGCTTTCATGTTTATTGTATACAATTTATATTGCTTTAAATCATTTTTAAATGTGTAATATGACAACAGTGGCACTGATTTATACTGATTGTTAAAAATATAGAATAGGTACATATATGTAATAATAACTTTGATGTGCATCAACAACAATTTGGGTGGCGCTGTCAAATTTTAATTAAAAAGGACATTATTGTATAAGCCACTTTTAGAAATAAAATAATGACAACATCTTAATAATATTTTAAACAGGATTTTACAAAATTAATGAAACACTGCATTAGGGTAAATGTGACAAGTGAAAACACAATTAATGTAATATTAAAAATGTTTCATTGTTTCTTAGCTCATTATTTAATTCAAGGTGTCTTTCATAACATGTAAGCTGTTTTGCAAGGTTCTGCTATAAATATTGTTATACACCAGGGGTGGGCAATGTTTTTTGACCACAGGCTGGTAAAGTAAAAAAAAACTAGTGGCGGGCCAGTAAATTATAATTAATCTTGAGGCGGGCCAGTTTATTAATACACCTAAAAATAGCAGTAAATATAACGATTATAAAAAGTTGTATAACGAATTAATAATTAGTTTAAAGAATATATGGCATTTTTTTAATTATTTTACAATCAGTTTTTATTAAAATAAAATCTATTTATGAAGTCTTAACATATGAAATACGTATCTAATATATATATGCTTGAAATATCGATTCAGTTTTTTAATTGTTCAAATTTCAATAGTCTTTTAACATTTCGACCATTAATTTTTTTATGGAGGTTCTTATTTTTTCTAAAAAAAACCCTCGGCGGGCCGGATTAAAACTTCTCAAGGGCTGGATCCGGCCCGCGGGCCGTAATTTGCCTACCCCTGTTATACACAGTAAGAATAGAGTATGTATTGTTGTTTATGCACTTGGAAGCTACATTTATGCTAAATTTACATGATGCAGCTGAAAACTTTCATGTGTGTTACTTATGTTACTTTTCGTCTGCTTCTGGGAGGGGCAACTAATGAGAATCAAATAAATGTATGTTGGTATTTTTTATGGTAACGCTATATTCTTTCCAGCCCCGAAAATTCAGTCTGATAATGCAGCATAAGCAATTTTAGAGACTAACATAATCTGTATCCTACCAGGCTGTAACTTAATAGTCTTTGTGAAGCCCAGGCGCAATTTTATGCATAAAATGGAAAAAACAAACGCATTTTTTTACCACAAATTGACATATTTTTTGAACCAAACAGAAAAAAAAACAAATTTTTTCTCGGTTTAGTCGCGGACGTAAATTCGCCAGCTACACCGCTTAGACCCTAAGGCGACAAAGGCCAGCACGTACATTACGGAGGCTTTTCTCGAAAACGTTACTTTTTGCTAATTTGTCTTAGTCATGGTGTTAGAGAAAAACAAACCTCTTACGAGTTGCTTGATAGAAAAGCTCTTAATCTTAGTTATTCAAAAGTACCAAATTGTTATACATGCAAAGATATGTTGTGATAAAAAAACGACCCATGTCCACTTACGGCCAATGTTAATAATGTATCTCAATCTATTGGATTTCAAGCAATCTACTTAGTCTGGCCATAAATACTGTTA
>NJDD01000231.1:224412-246270 GCA_002245505.1 Calephelis nemesis
AAGACTAGGTAGATAGCTGCGTATCCGCCGGCCTATCCCAGACGTAATTGCCATACTTATCCAGTCCACAGATATATTATTGGCAAGCGATAACATAAAAATGGATCAAAATATCAATCTTGGACAGCGAGTTTTGGATAAGGATTGATTATTAATATTGGCCGTTAGTATGCCATGAACTGCAATTAAAATATAGAACGCAACAATGGCGACATTGACTTGTTTGATTTTTACTTTTTTAATAAATCTTGCTTTTAAAATCTAATCTAAAATTATACTTTTATACTAGTTCGCAGACCACGCTATGTACGAATCAATACCAACCTACTAACAACTTCTGACGCCATTAGAGCCTTCCAAGAAGAAGGATACAAGTTCATAAGGTGTACGTCGGGATCGTACGACGATTACCTTCAGCAAATACAAGGTTTATCTGAATATGACTTTACTCAAGACTACCACGTCAAGACTGTGTTTGTGTTCTCTTCAGGGACGAAGTGGCATGACCATGAACTATATTTGGAAAATAAAATTATCTTGCAGGATAAGGTAATTGGGTTAATTTATTCATATTCAAAGACTAGCCGATCCAGCGAACTTCTTTCATTTGGAACTTATACTCTTTGCCTACCTTGCATGGGTATTTCGAGTGTAGATATGTATGTGTATGTAATTGACCAGTTCAAATGTTTCTCTGCATTCCGGCTTTCGCGCTATTTGGTCACTTTATACAAAGTGTTACGTCTATAATTTCTGAACTTCAAAACTTGTGCCTTGGAAAAAATTACGAGACAATCAGTAAAGCACATACTTACATTAAATCAAAAAGAGAGAGAGAGAGAGAAAGAACTAAGCGTAAATGAGTTAGTTATAGCTCAATTTACATTTTGCCTATTGCCCCTCTCCCACGGGAACCGCTTTACTGAGCGCAATTAGAAGTATCCCATATATTTTTTTAGAGCATAGACTGTATGCCAACCAAATTTACAAGTACATTCGGTGCGGAACGCGATCATGGTATAGTCAAACAAAAATTCTAAATTAGTATTCTGCTACCACTTCTTAGGCGCCTGCACCTATTTCTTTGAAAATATCTTGTACAGAATTCACTCTTCTAAAGTATCTTCACGCCCATATCCCCGAAGAGGTAGGCAGAGGCACAAACAGGGCACCCACGACTAGCCGAAGATACTAAGTCCCATAACGGGATAGGTGGCAAGCCTATCGCCAACCGGGTACGATTCCAATCCCGGAAAACATTTTTTTTATTTTTATTAGAAAATTGGAAAAATCCAATTTTCTTTTTGTTGGCCGACCCGGGATTCGAACCCGAGACCTCATGCAGTCAAGTCCAACACCCGGACCGCTCGACCACAGAGCTCTTCTACAGCTTTATCACTCGTACTCGTATAGATAGAGTTCACATTGTACATGAATTATGCAAATGTTTTTCTACTAAATATACCACAATACTCTTGAGCAGTCTTACAGCCATTGCCATACATTGATGCTTGTTCAATGTTTCCGAATTGCTATTAACTTGGATTTGAATTTTCGTTTTCTTTTTTTTTGAAATTCGGTTAGACATAAAATGTGATCTGTACCTATTTATTAAAACCTTCCAAGTATGAGTAGAAATATTTCGTTGTTTGCAATTATATTATAGTGACAGTAAAAATAAATGCCACAAGAAATGTATCGATAATTGAAAATTGTTTTCTTGTATCTTCAGGCAACAGCGTTGGCAGTTCACCTACTGGCGCCACCTCAAAATAGTGTTGTCTTGGACATGTGTGCTGCTCCTGGCATGAAGACAACACAGCTGGCTGCATATTTAAGGAATCAGGTGGGGCCTATTTTACGACCTCTTCTTGTATCAACCCATCTTATAGAAAAACATAAAGATCTTTTGTCAGATACGGACATTCTAATTTCATATTTCATAATATAAATCTCACTAGTGGTGGTGGTCGGTATACATTATTGTGGTAGCAATTTGCCTGTCCACTCAAGTGGTAAGTGAGTGTTAAACGCTGTCGTTTTTCGTTCGGGTTCAAAATGCAGCAATTATATCGTGGTCTAAATGCCTGGTTATATGGTTTATAACACCTAGTACGACGATTAAATAGACCGTCTGCCTTTCTTGCCAGGCAGCTCGTAAAGGCGAGCGTAGGCTTATCATCACTAACACCGTGACATCTGACTAGGTGGTTGGGTTTCGCAGCGACTCGCCCGGATTGGTACCACCGCCCTACCTATTCCTGCCGCCATAACGTCATGACGTGTTCCGGTTCGGAGGGTAAGGTATCCGGTAAACTTACTTTTGCTTGAGGCCTAACATCCTGACCTCAGGTTGGCAACGCACCATTACCATCTCTGGTGTCTCTAGGCGGCGTGAATTTCTTACCATCAGGAAATCCGTCTGCTTGTTTGCCTTCCTGTAACAAAAAAAAATCCATCATATATAACTATAACAAAAAATATATTCTAAAATTTTAATTTTGTTGTAGGGCAAAGTTTACGCTATAGAAAGAAATGAAACGAGATACCAAACGCTATGTGATTTTGTTGAAAAAACCGAATCAAAATGTGTTGAGACGGTACACAAGGATGCACTGGAAATAAAACGGGGTGACTACGATGACGTCGAATATATTTTATTGGATCCTAGTTGTTCAGGTTCAGGTTTGTAGTTTTACATTATTACTGTGGTCCAGCGGTTCAGTTGTTGAACTTGACTGCCTGAGGTCCCGGGTTCGAATCCCGGGTCGGGCATATAAAAGAAAATTGGGGTTTTCCAATTTTCTAATTAAAAAAAAAATGTTGCTCGGGATTAGATATGTGCATGGTGGACGATAGGCTTGCCACCTATCACATTGTGGGACTTAGCGACTTCGGCTAGTCGTGGGTACCCTGGTTGTGCCTTTGCCTACCCCTTCAGGGATATGGGCGTGAAGATACTTTTTACATTTTTAATATTAATTTAGTTTTACAGTTTTTTGAGTTACTGGATTTGGCGGCAGGAATAATTAGGTGATAGTATCCATCCAGAAGAGAGGTCGAAAAACTTGATCTTTTTCAAAGTCTGTCTTCATAACACACATCTGAGGTGATCTCGGCCTGTCACTGAGTTCCAGTGGCATTTTAATTGGTCGCGCATTTTATGTCTTGTGACCGCAATAAGTCGCGGTATGTGTTGTAATATTCTAGTAATACTGTCCAAAACCGTCTTGACACAGTCCTAAGCTTTAAATGTTTATCATTACATGACATGACGTTATTAACTTTAAAAACTCTTTATAAGCTGCCTAGTAGTATTGACCACACTTTGATAATAGTAAGAAAAGTTACACTTAAACAAAAATAAAGAAAATATATTTTTCCAGGCATGGAATTCTGCGTACATAATTACGTTGAAGATACAAGACTTGCAAAGCTAACATCTCTACAAGAAAAGTTTTTGAAGCATGCAATGAATTCTTTCCCCAATGCCAAACGAAT
Source organism: Calephelis nemesis (assembly GCA_002245505.1). Taxonomy (NCBI): domain Eukaryota; kingdom Metazoa; phylum Arthropoda; class Insecta; order Lepidoptera; family Riodinidae; genus Calephelis; species Calephelis nemesis. The sequence goes on from NJDD01000231.1 coordinate 227,914, forward strand.
TGTTTATAGCACTTGTTCTCTGTTCCCTGAGGAAAATGAGAGGGTTATAACAAATGTCGTGAAAACGTCTAGATCAAAATGGCGAGTACAGGACGTAAAAGAAATGTTGAAAGGACAGTGGAATAATTTTGGATCTGGAATGTATGGAAGTATGGGAACCAGATGTCTTTACGCAAAACCTGATACAGATTTGACAACTGGTTTCTTTTTAGCAGTTTTGGATAGGGATCAAAAAGATCTAGAAAAATCTAAAATGGGTAAACATGAGGATAGTCAGTACGATGAAAGTAATAACAAAAGCAACCTAAATAATGATGAATCAGAAATTCGACAAGAAACGAAAAAGAAATCAAAGAAAAGTAAATATGATGAAAATCAAATAAATCCAGAACCTCGTTTGCTCTCCAATGAGCAAGTATTAGAAGAATTAAGTGTTAAAAGTGAAGACAAACTAAAAAAAAGTAAGAAAGAGAAAAAAGTTGAAGATGGAAAAAATAATATCCATAATGAAGATGGTGTTTCGGATAATCGTGCCTTAGGAAATGCTTTGTATCAAGAAGCATTGCAGTCTAAAAAGAAAAAGAAGAAAAAGAAAGATAATAATATGTTGGCAGATGACAGTTCAACTGATATAGGTCTCGGTAATGTGGAAGAAATAATCTGTGAAAATAATAAGAAACTAAAGAAAAAGGATAAAAATAAGAAATGTGAAGAAAATACCCTTGAAAATGTATCCGAACTTGTAAACGTTGACGATGAATATAAAACAAAGAAAAAGAAAAAGAGGAAACGTGAAAGCGAACAAAATAATAAAACAAATGAAGATGGCAATGAGGTTGTAGAGAATGTTTTAGGCAATTATGAAGAATTGCAGCCTAAAAAAAAGAAGAAAAAGAAAAAAGATAAGAAAAAAAGTTTATTGGGAGATGAAAACATCTAATTTTTAAAAATAAACTTTTTTACACATATTGTTTTCGTTAATTCATAGTTTCTTGTCCCGCAAGTTTGAAGTAGTTAATTTCGATTTAATATCAAAACAAGTGTTTAAAATGTTCGTTCGAGGTGTCTGGTTACTCGAAAGAGGCGAGAAAAGGTATTAAATGGTTGATTTTCCACAACATACCTCCTCAAGATACGAGATTATCGCCTCTGTGATCTAGCGGTCCGGTCCGTCAGACATGACTTCTAGAGGTCTCGGGTTCTATTCCCGGGTCAAAAAAATGGTAAATGTGTATTTTCAATTTTCTAATAAAAATGACATTGGTGGTAATTCTGTTGTTCACAAACTAAACTTATTTTAGATGCATGCTATCTTTCTCAAATGAAACAAAAACAAAAGAGATGGGACGTTTTATACACGTCAGATTAGTCTGCACATGTCAAATCGCGATGTTTTTAATCGACGTTTTCCGAGTAATAGTTTAATAGTCTGTAGAAATGACGTGTACGGTCTAATTTGACAGCGCTAAAAGTATTTTCTCTTTCTCTCTCTGTTTCTTTCGTTGAAATAAGACAGCGATAACTTAAAATTAGTTTAGTGAGTGCGCAACAAAATTGCCACCATTGCCTGGAATTGGATATGTGTCCAGTTGGCGATAGGCTTGTCACCTATCACATTGTAGGACTTAGTGTCCTCGGCTAGTCGTGGATGCCGTTATTGTGCCTCTGCCTACCTCTACGGGAATATGGGCGTGATACTTAATTGCCTACAAGGCCGCTAGTGGTAAAACTGCAGAAACTGCCGGCTAGGGTTCCACCACCTTACCTATTCATGCTACTATACTGAGTGTTTGGCTATGTCGTGTGCCGGTTCAACGGATATGGTGGCCGGCTTACTTGCACATTAGGCCTAACATCCCAGCCACAGGACAAAACGCACCTGTAAAATCAATGGTATAAATAGATCACGGTTGTCTTATTATGAGGGACGTGTCGTTTTTCGCTCTCTTTAAACTTAAAAAGTATATAAAACTAGCGACCCGCCTCGGCTTACCGCACGGATAAAATCCTATTAATATTATAAATGCGAAAGTTTGTATGTATGGATGTCTGTTACTCTTTCACGCAAAAACTACAAAGCCGATTACGATGAAATTTGGTATGTAGGTAGCGGAAGACCCAGAATAACATATAGGCTACTTTTTATCCCGGAGTTCCCGCGGGATTGGGACTTACGCGGGTGAAACCGCGGGGCGCAGCTAGTATACATCGCACCTTCAGTAATATAAGGGCTCAAGTCAAATTTTTAACATTCAAAATCCCATATACCACAGGTATTTTGAATGATAAACGCACAATTGATATTCGCTACTAGTTAGCGCTAGCTAAAAAAATATAAGAATGACTCGGTAATTGTATGTGTTTTACACATGAATAATATCGGAAAAAAATACTGTATATTAGTTAAAACACGATTTCACAAAAAGTAGTTTTTTGGATAGTGCCCTTATATTACTGAGGGTGCGACATATAAACCTTCCTCTTTAATCGCTTGATCTATTTAATAAATAAAACACATTTTTAGATTCAGATGAACTTTTTTAATCGAGTATTTCTGATTGCTGTCTGTTAAGTGATATTTGATAGTTGGACGAAAGAATATTTTCATAGAATTGAAAAGCAAACAAGCAGCATATTTCCTAACTGTAAGAAATACACTTTGTATAATTCTATTCCTATTCCATAATCCCTATATACACTGAACGCATACCTATATGTAATTAAATTTATTAACTAAACTACTCTTCCGTCTAGAAGATGACAAAAACGAGCGCTGACGTGTGGGAACAGAAAAAGGAATGATGGTTGTACCAATCCAGTGGATCGCAAAACGCTTTCACCTAGTCTACCGCCCTGTTCCTATAATCAAGTATAAGGTAAGATTAATCATTCGTAGTTTGCTTGAAAGTGACGAAGCGTTACTCATAGTTCCACAAATTGTCCAAAAAAACCAAAACGACTCGTTTTTTAGGTATATATAGGAACCGGGCATAAGTCGCGTTGTTGACAAACGTGCGGTGATAATGCAGTTTGCCTGAACTCAAAGGATCCACGGACCAGCAGGCAGGATCATAAAAATATATATAGGCAAGTGATTTTAATTCCGATTCATAATATCGCCTCTGTGGTCTAGCGGTCCACGTGTTGGACTTGACTTCATGATAACGAAAACAAACGAGAAAAAATACGAAAATAATGAGTTTGAAATTTGATTTTTTATGTGATTGTTTGTCTTACAAACTCAGACTTACAATATACCTAATACAGTAAATTAGGTACTTATGTAATTTATACGATGTAAAAATGTAAAAAATTGGCCTCGATCTCGATATGTCATTTAGTTAGATAAGTCATTTAGTTACACAGATATTAAATAAAAAAAAAGTATCTTCACGCCCATATCCCCGAAGAGTTAGGCAGAGGCACAACCAGGTCACCCGCGACTAGCCAAAGACACTGAGTCCCACAATGTGATAGGTGGCAAGCCTATCGCCAACCGGGCACTTTTCCAATTCCGAGCAACATTTTTTTTATTAGAAAATTGAAAAACCCAATTTTCTTTTTGTTGACCGACCCGGGATTCGAACCCGGGACCACATGCAGTCAAGTCCAACACCCGGACCGCTAGACCACAGAGGCGATATTAAATGTTTTTCTCATTTCTCTTGGATTTCATTATCAGGGGATCTACCATGAACGCTTAAAGCAGTATTATTTCCATCTTGCTAAATGTCTGCCTTTATAAGCAACTTTATGGTATACGTTATAAGGTTGTCTTTATCGACTGACAATTAGTATTGTTGAAATAGTACTGTTTTAAGAGCTTATGGTAACCCCGCTGATCCAGACTTTTACAATTATTAATAAAAATAAGTCATATTTTGAAATCGGTTCAGAAAAGACAGAGAATTTACATCCATAAAAAATAGGAGTCGAATATTTATTAGATATAATGAGCCTTCTACTGTTTTGGAAGTCGGTTAAAAAGAAATAAAAAAAAACAAAATCATTTTTTATTTTTTTAACACCGCATTTAATATTATGCAGTGCTTTAAACAATGCCATAAATATACATCTGTATATTATGTACATATCAAAATAGCCGTGCGGGGGTTGATATAGCGCGAAATATTAACAGCGCTCGAATCTATCCCATATACTAAACTCAGCCTAAAATCCACGTGGTAGAGTTCACGCGTTTAGGTTAGTAAGGGAATATTTCATGTTAATAGTTGGCTTTTATAATAATAATAATAATAATAATAAATCATTATTTCACATAAACCTACAAGAGGCACTTGTGACGGGTCTATATAATAATAAATCTACCACCGGATCGGAACGCGGCCGCACACTGAGATGATCCGGCAAGAAACTCAGCGGGCTTGTCTTTTTTTTTCTTACTTTAAAATTGATTTACAATAATTTATGTAATGGTACAATATATTTTATAAGAGATTGGCATGAGGAGCAACTAATCCCAAGCAGTCTTATCTGTTAAATACTAAGCAATGTTATAATAACCTTTTTGATTTCATTTACATTTAACCAAAAAAAAATCGAGTCGCTTTTCTAAATCAAGTAACTTAAATGAATAGTGTGGAATTTGATAAGATCCTGTCATAAATTATTTAGCGTAGTAGGTCAGCAGTCACCCCTTCACATTTATTTAATTTTCTCAACCTTGAGCTAATAAGATGGAGGGTCTACAAAAATGAAACACGAGCACGAGATCGCAGCATGGTATGGTTTTTCTGATTTTGTTTGCGTTTAAGTAGTCATAAATCATAAAATAATACGACACACAATCACGACGTGTGATTTGTGGTGTGAAATGAATATATTATTGTACAAATTATAAATAATTGGCACACTAAGAGGCCATTTTAAATTTAGGTCAAATTAAGTCGATTTACTTATTACGTAATCTACGTGTTAGAAATTTTACAATTTCATTCATAAAGTTACCTACACAATTTTTCTAGTATTTACTCATACATTACTCAATAAGTACCTACGTCCATTATTAGATCTGCGGCTTCGTTTGCGCTTGCAGTTATTTCGTAGGTACCTACTTTCGCGGAAGATTGTGAGTAAAAAACCCATGTCTATTTCAGGATTATTGTCTAACTACGAGCCCGATTTCGTTAATCGGATCGACAGGAATTCAGTTGGATCCGTTCGTATTGAATATGATGCCGGACTGCAATCCCTAGTTGCAATTACCAAGGGAACCAGAGTTTAACTGTTTTATGTAAGATACACATTTTTTTAAATAGTCTACCCATTCTCACGGCGTGGTCAGATATTGAAATTGGAGTCCGTCTTTGAAATGTATTGAATTTTCTTAACAATAGTTTCGTTGTTAGTTGGGTGTCAATGGACTAAACGTTTTACTACACGTCATATCTGCGAAGCATCGATCTCTAAGTAGAACTTAATCAATACTTTTAAGTTTCGTCTTCTACGATAGCCTCTTGTACCCTTGCGGAGCAAAACGCTAAACTTAACGTAGTCAGCTTCTTCGCCGATCTGATGAGTACCAGACAGACAAACAGGTATAGGTACATGAGTTCGGACCACAATCCAGTCACTGGATTTAGCACGGAGAAGCGACTTTCAACGGGACTTCTTAAATTGTTCCTAGCACTTGGCAGGTATTAAGATCCGCCGTGTGAACGTTTCGTACCATCTGGTACTCGTCAGGTCAGCGAAGAAACTGACTACCGGTGTTACCAGAATATTTTTCCTCGCCTCGCCAGAGCGCTCGTGTAGCCCCGAGATAGCCCCATCATGGCGCACAGGTTTTTGCGAGACAGTTAACGTTTTAAAATCCATGCTATAACATAGACATAATAAAAACTATTAAAACTGATTGTTGGTGTTAACGTTTTTTTTTCTGCATAAAAATGATTTTTTAATGAAATATTTCTGAAAAAAAAATATAGCCAAATCGGCTACCTGTAGCCTGCGGATAAAATAATATCGCCGCTCGGTAAGGAAGTAAGTTTTTTGGCCGCAGTGTTTATTATAATTTCAAACAAGTAGTTACATCCAACAATCTCTGTATGTACTTATTAGCATTTTCGATAGAAAATTAAGGCAAGGATAATCGAAACCACCTATTTTTGATACAATTTTAAATAATCAAATATGCTTTGTTTTGTTTAAAAGATTAGATAGAATATTCGTTATCTAGACTAATAATTAACGACCAAAATCTACTTGGTAAAAAGGTAAGAAAAGTGTAAGTAAGTTTCTTGTAACTGATCTCGATTATAAAAAATACGTAAACAATGAGTTTTTGATACTTTTTCAGTTTAAAAAAATACAGTAATATTGTTAATATCGTCATAAATAAAATTCAATGGCTACTTTTTTTAAATGTATTTTTTATTTTCTTTAACCGACGTTGTGTTGTTCCAGACAATATATTTAAGTATTACCTATAACGAAATAACGTAGACTAACGCTTACTTCCGACAGCGCTTCAAGTAAATTAAAATTTTGAATAAAATGTAAAATTAAATTCACAATAGTCTGCAGACACCTTTATTAACAGTTTCAGTTGCTTAGCGACGAGATCTCAGCTAGGGCGTGTCACGATCATGGGCGGCGCCTAACATCTTTGCGTGGGCCGCCCAAGCAGCCAATCGGAAACGGATGTGTAATTTTATTATGACAGTGTCATTCACCAGTTGTCACTATGTTATCAATGTTAGGAATACAATACTCACCTTAACTTTATATATTTAGAGTAAAATTTTGCTTGAAGGTATTATCCAATCAGAATCGAATGTTGACTTTTATTGGCTTTTCGTGATGTATATTGTATACCTACAAACCAAACCGTGGTTTGGTCTATAATTACGTATTGTTAATTATAAGAAGTACTTACTTCTTTATATTTTCTAAGAACAAATAAGAATTTATATTTTCTAATGGTAAGAAACAACCTGATTTGGAGGTGATTATGTATCTCAGTTGCCAACTTAAAATAGAAAAGTAAATTATTCACATAAGCGCCCTGCCTCGTCTTACCAGTTTTCGATCAGATCACGTGTCCTGTCGCGAGTTTAGAAGTTTTTACCCATTCCAAAAAAAGTGTGCAGCGCCGCTGAAGAAGTTTTCAAGTGATAAAATAAATTTTGATGAATAATTAACAGCTTGTGTATTATTAAACTTTTCCCAGTATTTTCTTGACAGGATAGTAGGTAAGTGTCCGTATTTCGGGGTCTGACTGCTTATGAAACTTATCACATTAGCTATTTACATATTATTATGTTTTTCTTTATAAGTATTTGTATGACTAACATCACATCATCACAATAATATTATGCATTGGATTGCATGGTACTTTAGAACTGATAAGAATAGTTGTTCGAGAGTTTTGTGCATTTCTTTTAAGTAGTGGTCGCTCGTTGGTCGAAATTGGACCATAGTAAATTTTAATATCTGGTTGATGAAAACGCCATCTTCGTTTCTCAAGACCAACTACTTTGTTTCCAAACTACATGGTGCACTGTGATCTTTTATCGTTATCATCAATAGGTATGTTTGTGTGTGTCAAGTGCATGGTAGTGTGGGTAATGTTTTATTTATTGATTAAATTTAATTTATAAGCATTATTATTGAAAAATATCAGCATTCTGCACTTCTCCTACACATAAACTATAAGTGTGCCAAATTTTATGTACCTCCATTAGCGCAATTTTCATAAAAAGGGGTCCAAAGTTTTGGCATCACGTTTTAATATATAGATAAATATTTAGGGTGTTGATGTTAGAGTGTCACGATAAATAACTGGGAAAACCAAGAGCAAATCCTAGTTTCAAATAGTTTTAATGCAAAGTAATGTGAAAATCGTTAATTGTTTAATAGGGGTGACCTGGCTGCTTGGCTTCAGTCGAAACATGTCGTTTTATGCAGTATTTTAAGTTTAAAGCTATATTTAACTACTCACAATGATTTTTTTTCTAATATATTCATAAAAAACTACATGTAATGGAAATTACTTTAATACTTTGCTGCATGGAAATAACCGATTATATTATTACTTAAGCAGGTCAGGGTTTTGCCCATGCCTTGTCTCACCTTTTATGGATTATTACAAAATTCTTCTTTATTTCTAAACAAAAGTCTCGTTATCTTAACTAATTATTCTAATTTTTAATTATTCTTTGACTTATTCTTAAAGGTCTAATTGAAAGAATTTAGCCTAGTCATTTATGAAAGCCGTTTAATCAATAGACTCCATTGGTGGTATTTGCATTGACCGCCTCGTTGGTCGAGTGGCTAGCGTACGCGCCTAACTACATCGACCGATCGCGAGGTTCGGTTTTGATTCCCGAATGCCCCCGTCGGGTCATTTGTGTAACAAACATTTAGATGTCTGCAATCTGGGTCTGGGTGATTATTAAATTTATTCTGGTATCTATTTAAGTATTTCTATGTATTAGTATCGTTGACTAACACCCATAACACAAGCATATAATTTGCTTACTTTAAGGTTAGATTTAATTCGTGTAACTTGTCCAGGAATATTTATTATTTGATATGGTATTACTTAGTTTACACCATGAAACTATAGTACTATCTATGATAGCTTCATTGTTCTTGTGTCTGTTAACAGTTTAATGTATCGCACCTTATCAATAAAAATGAATCCGTTTCTTGGTCTTTAAGGCGTGAATTAATAGACTAATCAATATCTATTTCTTTTTAACCCCCGAAGGGTTGTTAAAAGTTTGACGTGTCTGTCTGTCTGTGGCATCGTAACCCCCGAACGGATGCAGGGATTTCAATTTATTTTGTTTGTATTAAAGGTAACTCACGTGCGAGTGTTCTTAGACATATTGTTAAAATGGATAAATTAAATTGACCAACATTTCCTAGTGTTGGTTCGGATCTGCTGAGTAAAATAGACTATCTGCCTCCCTGACAGGCAGCTCATAAGGGGCGAGCATTTGTTTAATAGGTCATTACCAACAAGACCCAGTTGTGGTAGAGTGCTGTGTACCAACTTGCCGAGACATCCTGGCCACAGATGGTCGGACACGGCGACGCACCTAGAACACCTTAGGTGTCTATAGGCCATGGTTGTCTCTACCATCAGAAGAGCCGTGCGTGTCTTCACGTGGTAATGGTGCATTACCAACCTGAGGCCGGGATGTTAGACCTTGAGCAAAAGTAAATTTACCGGCTACCTTACCCTCCAAACACGTCATGACGTTATGGCGGCAGGAATAGGTGAGACGATGGTACTAAACCGGGTGAGTCGCTGCGAAACTCTACCACCTAGTCAGATGTCACGGCATTAGTGACGGTAAGCATATGCTCGCCTTTTTCGAGCTGCCTGGCAGTAAGGCAGATGATCTATTCTGCAAAGGAGCCCGGACCAACACGGGGAAACTTTTTATTAATTTTCGTAACATGTACGTTTTATCGTTTGCCAATTCACTATTCAGGAACATTTGAAAAACTACGAGCATTTCACACATATCCAATGTTACATACCTACACGTATTAATTAATTACGAGTATATTTCATTCTCTTATTCATTACTTCATATACAATTAACGATATAAGTCCCTTTTAAGTGTCATTTTTGTTTTAACAATTTCAATTCATTTTTTTAAAATAATCTTTACAATTATGTACATGTAATTCTATATGTCAAAAAGTAAGAGTAAGGAAGTGGACCCTATGTTTTCAAGTTTAAATTTAGAGTACCTACGAATTAAATAGGATATGTCACCATGAGAGCGTCTGTCCGCCAGTCAGAGCAACTAATGAGTTTGAGTTTGTTACATTGAGTACATACAACACGAAAAACATGATTACGTAAAATGCGTCTAGAAGTAACCTGGTAGTGGTACCTGTACATCCAGGCTGTAGTATTTTTATAAAAGCTAAAGGTTTTTTTAGTGGTTGCTTTCATTGCCAGAATTGCAAGGATACGTACAGATACGTACGTATGTTTTTCAAAATAGGTGTAGTTTATTTAACTGAACTTTGTAATCAATTTATCAACTAGGTATATTTTTTCATTTAAATAAGCGTACAGGACTAATATTTAAATTAGGCGCTTATTTTTATCCATTTTTACTCTTTTTAACTTTATACTTTTATTTTTAAATTGGCTGACCTAATCTAAATATAAGCGAGATGATTAATTACGTAATAACACTATATAGATATCTTTAAAATACATTCGGATTGCTTGACGAATATAGCCAAAGCGCATAATTTAAATAGCACTACTGTACTTTTGTTTTTTTTTGTACCAATGCCGAAATTAAATAAATGAAAGGCGTCGACAGAAACCTTGTTAACTCTAATAAATTGATATAGTACTTTTGATAAACAATATGTTGTTGTAGCAAAAAGCTGAATTTCATACTCATAATTTATAAACACGTTTTCCTGGCAATCAGACACATACGCTAATTCATTTTTTTGATTTTATATTGCTTTGCTTCTTGATAAAAAAAGTTGACTATGGCAAAGCCAAAATAACCAAGATTTCAGGATGTCCTTTAAATCCTGTGTAAGTTGGATAACTTTTAGTTTACATAAAAATAAGGTCTGGCCACGAAATCAACCATAGGATCATACCCTTTTCGTTTCAAGTTCTATGATAATATTAATCATCTTGTTGCTTTCAGCTTTCACATATTTTAAAGCTATTTCGCTTACTTACTCATAGTCAAAATGGCTTCCATTGGAAGAGAAAGTGCCAGAGTGCAAAATTTTATCACGATGGGCTTAGATATAAATTGCAAACCAATTACCTAAATAAAAATTTACATTCACAATGTGATTATGGGTATGGAATGATGTTTAAAGATTCTTAATTAAATATTTGTGAAGGTTTCTTTACTTAAATGTTTTTGTTTTGTAAATGTGTGATTTTTCATAATTAATTATGTTTTATAACGAAACTTATTCTTTAAAATATGAAAAGTAGGTTTCTGAAGGGCCTGCCGTGACAAGGGTCACGGGATCGGTGGCCGCGCCACCCCGTTATGCCGCGAGCTATTCCAAACACTCACTTGTATCCATTCTTAAAACATAACCGGACGACTATACCATTGTTTTTAAAGAAAACTTTCATTCCATCCATTTGTTAAAACTTCATTATCATACGATACGTAAATCATTAGTCACGTTAAAGTATTAATTTAACAATTATTGATTCTGTAGTTTATTTTTTTAATTAACCAAAATATTTTGTGTATTATTCACGTAGTGGTTTGTTTATTACGACAATGGCTACAGAGGTGAAAATGCCAGCTGAGGTAAGTTTATTTATATAGAGAGTAATAACAAGTAACTAATTTTAAAATTTAAAGGCATCAGGTTATTTTGAACATTATTTTGTGATACAGTTAATAGTAACAAATATAAAAAAATAGTCTGTGAAAATCAAATAAAGATTCAATTTAAATATTTCCAACAAAAAGCAAAATTTTCAGTTCTTGATGTCTTAGAATATTTTATCCTTATTTTTTTGGTATTAATTAAAATGTTGATAACTTTTTTTAATTTTTTTTGTCAGTTTCGATTTATAAAAAGACTTCGCAGATTTAAGTTTTGACAACTATTTTGAGTTATATTTTTATTTTATTTAGGATCGAATAAGGGTGACATACATAAAAAGTAATTTTTTTTACAAATACAATTTAAGGCCAAATCTCTTACAAGGTAAATAAAGGTTAAGTAATCCCTCCCAGCTAAGTAACACAATTTACTATGCTCTATAATTATTAAAAATAAATAAAAAGATAAACATATTCGCTTATAATTAAAATACCTACTAACCTGATTGTAAAAGTTGCTGCACCATTAGAAATCGGCTATGTTTCATCAAAATTGATTAAGTAGTATTGTTAACGAGTTGCAAATTTCGAAAAAAATTACAGCAACGTATAAATAACGTCCTCATGTCTGCTTTTGTATTGCTATTTTTTTTAAAAGATTGTTTAGGGATATGATAACAACATACAATAAGGTCACTAAGTGTGATGAGTAAGCTTTAATACGATGAGGTTCAAAATGGGTAAAAGTCCCTTAAAAATACTAGAATCATAAAAGAAAGATCACAACATAGTGTACAAGTGGAAAATCTAGTAATTTTGATAGCTATTGTAATCAAATAACAAATTAGAGTTGTAGATAGCTGCAACTATTTGTCCAAATTCACTTTACTTTTTCCTGCCACCATATCGTAAGCTTTATTATCGTGCTTCAGTAGAGGTAGAGTGTCCGGTAAACAGTAATGATAAGTACATACCATCTTATAATCAAAAGACATGCTGTCCGATAAATCTAATACATAAAATTCTCGTGTCACGGTGTGCGTGATTGAACTCCTCCGAACGGCTTGACCGATTTTCGTGAAATTTTGTGAGCATATTGAGTAGGTCTGATCTGCCAACATCTATTTTTCATACACCTAAGTTATGAGGGTGACTCACCTCCAATTCTTTTAAGAAAATCACATTAAATATACAGCAGAATAACGTCTGCCAGGTCAGCTAGTAAACTATAAAAAAAACCGAAAGTTGACTCATCACCAATACAACGTTGAGTCAAACACAATTGTTCAGACTTTCGACTATAGTTCTATGAAGTCATGGATTATTATACAGTTAGTTAATAATATGTCGTGACTCGTGACTTAAGTTACTTAGTCACGCGTTAAAGGGTTAAAGTCGTTAGACCTTATCATAACATCTTACATCATTGAACGAAGAAAAACATATATTCTAACTTGAATAAATTTACGAAGAAGAAACTATTACATATAAATTCTATATTTTAAAATATTAGTCAAATTGTTTTGACGAAGTTGCGATTGTCAGATATTGATATTAACTTTCCCAAATGTTCATTGTAAGCTAGACAACTCCTGGGGGCTGATTATCTATCTCAGTGCCCAACTCAAAATGGAAAATAATACATCAAATAGCTGTCAAATGACGTGTTTTATATTTGCTATCTCCAGTGACCAACAGAAATACAATACAGATAGCAAACACAAATGACGTCATTTGATGGACACATTTCCATTTTAAGTTGGCCACTGAGATACATAATCTGTCCCCTGATTGAATGTTTTCGATGTCCTACAATAATTTCCAGCCTCATTGTGATTTACAGAGAAACTAAACTGAATAACTGAATGAATTTAGGATCTCTACTCTAATACCTGTTCCTTAAAAATATTTGGAATTTATTATTTCTTTTCGAATTCAAATATCTTTTAAAAATATCTTCCTCAAACAATGCCTACGATTGTATCTGTGACATAATGCATTCGAGATATATGGTTTGTTTCAATAATAATTTTCGTGTAGTAGAATAAAGTTATGCAGTTTTCATAGATTGTGATGTTTAGAAATCTCCACCTACCCAGCAAAAGAAATGGTATTTAGTATATATAATTATGACTTTTGCTTATTATTATAAGATTCAAAACAAATTTAATAACGTATAATTATTTTACTAGTGTTTAGGTGTACTCTTGTTTTCTATTTATGAGTTTTGAAAATAGTATTTTTTTAATTAAATGAGGTTTCATGCTTACACTTACTAAAAATCCTATGTTAAATGGATCTGTATAACTCCTTGTTGGTTAAGATATAACTAGGAGTCATTAAATGGTACGGTAGTTCAAAGATATTTAAGTCATTTCAGTCAGCAAAATTAATGTGAATGAGATCTTATTCACTCCATGCGTATCTATCAATTGATAGAGTGTAGGCGGCGAAGGGCGGCGTCCAGTCGGTGGCCAGTTTCTCATGCGTTATGTCGCGTCGATTGCAAAGTAAACCGCGATCACAGCCCCGCGCACGCCCACAGGTAGCGCCTGAACCCGCACCGCCGCCGGAACCAACCCCCGCGCCAGAACCAGAACCGCAACCACCTTCAGATGAAGAAAAAGAACCGGATTGGCGGCCTTCCCGCCCAGCTTCCCCGCAACACAGGCCGGATGACATATCTGAAGGTTCAGAACCAAGTCGACCTGTTCGACCAGAACCTGCCAGCCGTTATGCAAACCTCAATTATTGGAAGGCGAGAAGAGTGACTTTCTACAGAAATGGAGATCCTTTTCATCCTGGTGTGGAATTTCGTTTTAAATTAGGTAGAGATCTCGTTTCCATGGATGCGTTGTTGGACAGATTATCTGAGAGGCTGGAATTACCTAGAGGGGCCAGGTTTATATTTGGGATGGATGGGGATAGAAAATACCGACTGGAAGAATTGGAAGATGGCGCTTCGTACGTTGTTTCTTCGTACAAGACGTTTAAGGTCAGTGACATTTTACATATTTAGGTCAGAATATAAGAAAGTCGCGACATAATTAATGTAATTAGGATAATGTAGCGAGTGTTTGTCCACAGAATTGGTTTTTATTTATTTTCTTATGATGTCTTTCCAATATGATACTTGATAAGATTCGGTTTGATTCGGTTTTCAAAATTTCTTATCTCTATTTGTTATTTATTTGTAATCATTTTCTCGCTTTTTAAAAATAGATTTTAATGTATGTTAATACATTGCTTTTAATGTCTTGATTATGATAAGAATTGAAAAAAATAGTTCAAAAAGGAAAAACGTCATTGGAACCTAAGTAACAAATAGAACAAAGTTATAGGATTTTTTTCAGTTTAAGCTTATTAAAAATGGTTTCCTAAACCCTAATTTAATACAAACATATCAAAATTTACATCACTCGGTACCCATTCCATGCTAAAATGTAAATAAGAAGGTGTATTTGAAATAGCAATATGCTGTTTTGAAGACTTGTCTTAAAAAAAGCTCCTTGCTGAACAATGATCATAAGCAGAATTATTGTGTAATTATAAAGTGGCACGCTTGACCTAATATTAATGACCTAAGTATATAAACACCGCTGCGTTTTAAACCAGTATTTTATATTTGCCATGCTGTCATAATTTAATGGGCTAAGAAATAACGAGAAATGCCTATTTACTCGTAAAAAATATACTGGTTATAATTCTTAAAATAGAATTTTTAATGGATACCTATAAACTGTTTTAAGACTATAAATTTAATTTTTATGATCACTTTTAGAATACGAGTGATTAATCAGTTCAACTGTATGATTACGTTAGCATGTTTAACATTATTATCGTTTAGGTTAGAACTTGGACATATGACGCTAATATTTATACTTTAAATAATTATCTATCTATCTACCTATTTCTTAAGACCAACTTTGTTTCCAAACTTTTTATTGCGCCATCCGTGATCTTTTATTGTTATCATCAATATATTTGTTTGTGTGTGTCAAATGCATGGTAGTGTGGGTAATGTTTTATTTACTAATTTAATGTACTTTATAAGCATTATTATTGAAAAATATTAGCGTTCTGCACTTCTCCTACACATGAACTATAAGTGTGCCAAATTTCATATTTCTACTTTCACGCAATTTTCGTAAAAAGTGTTTCAAAGTTTTGGCATCACGTATTGATATATAAATTTTGCATAGTTTTATCTTTAATAATTTTCATTTTTTTATTTTGTTTAGTTTTTTAAAACAGCTATTTTACAATGCAGGGCGAAGACGAATCCAACATCAACAATCTAACATCAGTTTAAATCAGTAAACTCGTTCATGACTTATTTCAAAAAAAAACGACTGCGTTTGACACATATATATGACACACTCGTCGACTTTGCATTTCGAATGCAAATAACAGCATAAGTTGTTAACATTGGCTAGTACGAAATAATTTTCTATTAACATACTCCGTTAAAAATCCTGATTGTATATTGGTGTACTAATGGCGAAGCTACGTCCTTGGGCCAGATGTAGGTCACAGGATAAGGGCCACGCACCGTCTCCGACATTTACATTTTGATTATACCACTTTGTTTTCCCAACATCGATAAGTCGTTAATTGTTGGAGAATTTCGACCAAATGCGGCAATTTCACTCTACTCCGGAAATTATACAAACAAATGTATGGTGAATTTTATTTGCGTATTTAACATGTATATCCGGTAATGTAAATTTTGTTTCTGCAGCGTACAGTTAATTGGGTCAGTGAGGCGTAGTCAAAGATATAAGTAATGATGAGTTTGACAATTGAAAAAAGCTATATACTAGTTAGGCGGTAGAGTTTTGCATTGGCTCGCCCAGATTTGGAGAGGTATCCCTGAAAATTACCATTCTAGCCTTAGATTCACAACTTACCATTAATATCTGATATATTCATGGGCAAAGTGTATTTATTATTATTATGAAATCAGTCTGGTTCTTGATAATTTTTATAAGAAGTGACAAAGTAGTCAATTTATCGACTTCTTATACATAAAAAGTGTATTGCATTAAGTACCAATAGCTTATTAAGTCTAAAAAAAAATATGAGTATATTTTTTTTAGACTTAATAAGTAAATATATAACCTCCCATACAAAAAAAAACATAAAAAATTATTCGCAATTAGCGGAATAATCGTGTAAGAAACGTAAAAACAATGAAAATCATACAGTAGAACTGAGCACCGCCTCTTTATTATAAAGAACTGCTCTTTTTTCAGAGTTAGGTAAAAATATATGAACTCGAAAAGCTAATTCCTACATTTAATTAGCTAAACATATAGCCATTCGTTTTTATGTATCTATCAAATAGGGAAAAAAAACTAAAATTTAACTAAAATTAGGAGTGCAAAAATGTTAAATTCTATTTGTCAGTGGTTAAGTTCCGAAAAATGGCCGACCAATGTTATAAGTAATAACAAATAGCTCTGAGTATTACGTGAATATCTATTAGATTATAAATTAGCTCTATCCTTTTAGGTACAAAACTTTCGTTATTCCAAAACAATAACGAAAAGCATTAGAACAGTGTACATAGTGTGAAGTTGGCAACGACACCTTGCTCGAGGTCGATGCACTACCTTGCACTTAATTTCCATCAAGGCAACCATTGTGTACGAATGTAAACTTCAATTATTTCGTTTATGCATCCTTACGAAAGTTATCTAAGTTTTTATCGTATTACGTATTTAAAGCGTTTGTTATTACTTTAGGGAAGGAAAATTATAACGTACAAATTTGTAATAAATTAATGTTTTATGTACTAAAGGTAATTGCTTCTTTCATCTCCTGTGAGAGTTAAAAAAATACAATTTAGCTGCACAAATTAAAAGATCGATGGATGACACACAAACAAATTATATTTGTTCATTTTTTGGAAGACAAATAGTCAGAATATTTCCCTGGTGATAAGAAACACACGTTTTTTTAAAATCCAAAGGGGTTATGATATGTTATCACTTAAGGATGTCAAATTAAATAAGTCAATCTCAGGATATATATTAAACTTTATGTGTACGTAACTTGGCTGTTATGGCGACAGGAATAGGCAAGGTGATAGCACCAAACCGGGCAAGTTGTCAAGAAACTCCGCCTTCATACCTATATTACGAAGTTACTATCATAAACGATGTTCGCCCCTTTTGAGCTGCATGGTAAGAATGAAGCTCTTTAAAGAGCTCTAAATCGAAACATGGAAAAACATTTGACATATTCTGTTGGCACTTGATAACAATCCAAGCATTCAACATTTTAATCATATTTTCCATTACGTATCACCTCTGGTATTACTTATATTTTATTATTGAAATCGTCTATCGATTTTATTCTTTTAATCATAATTTGGGTTAAAGCTTAAGTTAATAGGCAATTCAAACAATATTTAAATAGTAGTATTCTACTATTTAAATATTGTTTGAATATTTGATGTTGCATGATATTCCACTATTTAAACTGAGGTCCTCTCACATTTTGTCTTCTTCATCTTTTTATCCCAGTTCTTCCTCACAGTTAAACATGGATACATAAGGTAATCTTTTCTAGTCTTTCTTAATCCCTTCACTTGGTCTTCCGTATCCATATTGAGATTGTTTACTCACATATTTTGTACTATGACTTCTAGTCTGCATTTTCAATCATCTACATTACTCGCCAAAAATGTAGGTGTTTTAATTAATACTTCAACAATCAATCAGAGCGACCTAAAAACTGAGAAAAACAAAAAACTAGGCGTTACTTATTACTTTAACGAATTGTCACCAGATAAATCATTTTAAATTTGAATATATGAATAATAAGTAATACAAACACTGTTATAAACCTTTGTATTGTCGCTTATTTTTCACAAAGAAAATGTTACTGAACTCACGCGATCATTTCCATGGTGTCCAATGTAATACTTATAAAGTAATGAATAAGGACTTCTGCAAACTAATCTAGAATGTTAGTTTTAACTTTTACTTTTTTGTAGTATGTTTATTTTGTAAATGTTATTTTGTTATG
>NJDD01000231.1:246728-312892 GCA_002245505.1 Calephelis nemesis
GCTCGGGTTCGATTCCCGACTTTGGCAGTCATTTTTGTGATGAACATTTGTGATGTCTGCATTTATGGGTCTTGGTGTTATTAAATTTATTCTGGTATCTATTTAAGTATAAGTAGGTATATTCTAATGTATTAGAATCGTTGACTAACACCCATAACACAAGCATATAATTTGCTTACTTTGGGGTTAGATTCAATTTGTGTGTGTGTCCAGGAATATTTATTTATTTATTTAGGTATAGTAAGCTGATGAAATATCTGACCCCGTAACAGTTCTACGAAAGTATTGTAATATTTGCGATTAACAATTTCTAGCTACGAGAACGGCTACGAAACATATTTGCTACGTAGATGTAGATGTCTGTAGCACTAATTCTTTAAAGGGTTACGATATTACTACGACTTACTGCGCTAGTGCGACAGTGTGTAGCATTTTGTAGCGTAAGATCCAAACCTACATCGATCTACATCAAGCTGATAATAGAATGAAACATATTTTGAAATAAACTTAGTATGTTAGAGATCATATTAAAAATGGGTAGTTAAAATAATATTATATCCGACCGAATATTTTAAATGATTTTTACTATTCCGACTTTTTGCAGGCAACCCTATATCAACATGCTTGTAATAATATTGGACATAATTTGATACATTTTTTTTTACTGTTTATGTCTGGAAATCCAGATAAAAAATAGGCAACCCAACTTCTGCACATTCTATAGGTTTCGTTTATTAAGTTGGAACAAAATTTACTTATCACCTTAATATGAAAAAAAAAATTTAAAAAATATTTTGTCTCGGTTTTTTTGGGCACTCCATTTTTAATATATTTTCTGATATACTAAATTTACTATAAAATAGGTTTTATCTTATTATCAGCTCAGTGTAGGTCGACATAGGTTTGGATCTGAGACCAATTCTACAATAAAATTCTGTAAATGCAAAATTGAAAAATCTGTGCGTTTGTATCGCTCTGTGGTCAGCAGTTCGATTCTTGGACTTGACTGCATGAGGTCCTGAGTTCCAATCCCGGGCCAGACAACAAAAAGAAAATTGGGTTTTTCCAGTTTTCTAATAAAAAAAAGTTGCTCGGGATTGGATATGTGCCCGGTTAGCGATAGGCTTGCAATCTATCACATTGTGGGACTTAGTGTCTTCGGCTAGTCGTGGGTGCCATGGCTGTGCTTCTGCCAAACTTTTCGGGGATATGGGCGTGAAGATACTGTTTTGTATGTTTGTATATTTTTTTCGTTTTAACATCAAAACTGCTAAGCCAATTTTAATACATATTTGAAAAATTCTCAAAAGTATAGATGAATGTAGAACATTCTCCTTTCTTTAAGCCAGTTTATGAAATTAATGCGTCATCCATAATGTATCGAAAAATTGTTAATACAATGTTGCGGAACCTTAACGACTTGACGAGCTCAGAATTTGTGTATTATACATTGATTATGATCTCAATTCATTTTTGCTCAATAAACGTTAAGATTTTATGTAACACTGCGTTAAAAAAGACGGAATTTAAACTTCAACAGACTTTCAAAAACGTAAAGAGGTTTTCAATTCGATTGTAAGTTTTTTTGTGCTTTCTTTTTTTTAAGTATTGGCATTCACGTTAGTATTTTGCCATTAGTCAAGTAGAAATTTGCGTCAAACTCACTAACATCGGGATTCAATAATTATAATTAGTCATAGGTCGTCAATAATTCATATCAGGGTCTTGGGTAAAGCGGTGGCCTCATTACTCAAGCTCATGATCGTGAGATTTAGCGGTAACGAGGAAATACATGTTAATTTCATACACGCTAATTTCTTCATTGTTATTTCATTTCTGCACTTTCACAGAACAAATTTGTACAAAATGCTACCAAATTGATTAATTTCACTTAATGTATTAAATATGAAATTATTAAAAAAAATTTGACCATCTTTTCTCTCGATTGCGTCAAATCTCTTTTTTGTGCTACCTCAGAACTTTTTACTGATGGAACCGATTTTGGTGACTATTTTACTAGTATTTGGCCGTATTCAAACTTGATCAAGATCAGGCTATTGGTTTTTAAGTTATACATAATTTTCCCATTTCATTTTTAGAAAAAAGTACCTTCACGCCCAGTGTTGCCAACTCCAGTGAATAGAAAAGCAGTAGATCAATCTAAAAAACACAGTAGAAAACAGTAAATTTACATTTTCAAAACATTAAATCTACTACATATCTCAAAAACCTTTCAATTGGGACATAGAATTAGTTATATAGATGTATAAGTTAATGAAACTACTGCATCACTACCAGTAGTACTTCTTTAATTAACACATTATTTTTATAAAGTACATTATTGAAAAAAACAACATAATTATATTATTCATTAAAAATAGGTGATCAAAACTACAAACATTATTCATTGTTGAGTATTACTCTATCCTAAACATTTTCTGTTTCATTATTTTTGTTAAAATCGTACATCCTTTTATTAAAATTTTTCATACGATTTTCAGTAGCATCAAATGCGTAACATTCGTCTATTTCAGATTTTGTATGTAAATGCCTTTGATTTGTATTATTAACAACACTGGCATAAAAAACAGTAGAAAATCGTACTAAAACAGAAAACAGTGCTGTCACGTCAAAAATAGTAAACCCTACTGTGGGTTGGTAACACTGTAATCACGCCTATAACTCTGAAAATGTAGACAGAGACACAACTAGGGCACCCACGACTAGCCGAAGACACTAAATAACTCAATTTCATTGTTTACTTAAATTAAACTCACCGTGTACGTGTTACCAAATATTGACCTGGTCCCGATCCGGGCCGGAGACGATATGCCTCTCTGCCAGGGAGTTCATAAGAGGTGAGATCCTCCGCCTTACCTAATCCTGCCGCCACTATGACACTCATTTTCCAGGTTGGAGGGTAGGGTAGCTAGTTGATTTGCACAAAAGGGCTTTCTTCCCGTCTTCAGGATAGCGACGCTCCGCTTACCGTTAGGGAACCATCGCTTTACTTATTCCTGCTGCCATAATAACAATGTCATGTTCGGGTCCGAAGGGTCAGGGTAGGGTAGCCTGTAGACTTTCATAGCTCGACACCCCGGGCACAGGACAAAGATGCATATATATCAACTATTATATATTTACTAGGTGGTAGAGTCCTGCAACGACTCGCCCGGACATACAGGCACCACCGCCTTACCTATTCCTTCGGCGAAATGACAATGCTCGTTATTGTCGTGTTTCGGTTGGAGGGTAGGGTAGCCGGTTTACTTACTTACGCAGGAGGCTGACCATCCTAGCCTCAGGTGGGCAACGCACCAATAACACATTTGGTGTCTATAGGCAACGGCATTTCTTACCACCAGGAAATCCGTCTGCTTGTTGCCTCCCTATAACATAAAAAAAATATTGTGTATGTATGCCACGGTTGTCTATTACGATGACAAGAGCAGTGCTTGTTCGCTATCTTATCACGTAAAGTGTCTTTACGCCCATGATACCGAAGAGGTAAGCAGAGGCACAACCAGGGCACCCACGATTAGCCAAAGACACTAAGTCCCACAATGTGATAGGTGTGATAGGTAGATTACGTAAAAACAAGAAGTATAACTTTCGCACCTAGTCTTGGTCACAGTGACATACATACTAACCATTGTCGTTAATCCAAAACTAAACACCTTTTTCTGTATGACTCAAGCCATTTTTAAGGCGAGGCTGTTATGTCACGGGCGTCTTCCACGAAGTAAAACGGATTTTAATCGACTATCGGTATGCACGCTATGTTGTACTAAAATTTAATTACCGTCAAGTATAATTGTATTATTATCAACACCTAAAACGATAAATATTTATGAATTTTCCTTCAAAGTTTTTAGTTTTGGATCACGAAACTGACTAATAAGACGTATCTACAGAAAGAAAGTGAGTTGTTGACTTTTAGGTGAGTTATGTATGTTTTGTGACTTTTCTCGTTTTATATATACTATAATATTCTACAATCGGTAAATAATCCCAATAAAATTATACTATACTAAATCTATTGAAGAAGATTTAAATTAAAACTTTCTGTTTCATTATCCTGTATAATGATCTTACTTGTAGCAATTAATATTTAATTTAAAATTAATTCGAATTTCCACCACTGGTCATATTAAAAATGTGATGCCTAAAAGAATTCTAAACCTAATATTTTTAATTTTTTTTTGTATTTGTTGCAAGCGACTCTATATTAACGTTTGTTTGTAATAAATTGCATATATATTGAAATGTTTTTTTTACCATCCCGTGAAAGTAACTGGCGTCTGGCATCGACACAGGTGTTTATAATTGGCAATTCAATTTCTGCACGTTCTATAACATCTTACATTTTACGTCGGGATAAAATTTTCTTATTATCAATATAATGCCATTTGATAATAAAACAATTATTATAAAAATAAAAACGTTACATTTTTTAGCCAACACATTTTTAATATATTTTTTTTATAACATAAGCAGACGGATTTGTTGATGGTAAGAAATTCCCGCCGCCTAGAGACACCAAAGGTGGTAATGGTGCGTTGCCAACCAGATATATTTTCTAGTTTAATGAATTTATTTAAAAAATGTTTCATCCTATTATCAGCTCGGTGTAGGTTCGACCTAGGTTCGAATCTTAGACCATGTACTTGCGCTCACATAAATGCTGTTTCAGTAGTGACTCTTGTGCCATAAGGTTTGTCTTCTGTCCTCCAGAATGTGAATTCGAAGATACTTGTGCGTCGCCAGCCTATAGCCTAGATGGGAGCAAATTGATACAGGAATTGAGAAAAATATACATTGTAGGCTCGATCGGGAGCTTCGTGCTCTTGACTTATTAAATTTCCTTGTATTTCCCACTTTAATAGTAGCAAACTAGTAGAAAATGTACTAGAATAATCGATCAAGTCAACTTAAAGACATAGGACTGTTTGCTTTATCATTTTTTTTAAATCTCTTAGCCCCGGTTCCTATATTTAAAAAAACGAGTCGTTTTGCTTACGAATGGTTGTTTTTTGTACGAATAGTACAAAATCTAAGTAGGGTCGTTTTTTCCCATAGTTAACTCTTATCATTTTGTATCACTATGAGCAACGCTTCGTTACTTTTAGGTAAACTACCAATGGCTTTACTGACGGTTTACGGTTTGTTGAAAATGGGAACCGGGCTTTAATCTCTTTTATAATCGCCCATGAACTTATAGAAATCTGTAATTGCAGATAAAAATTTCATTTAAAGGCGTCTCTGCAGTATAGCCCTTCCTATTTTTTGGAAATTGTTTTAACTTGAACCAACAATATCGGAAATATATTTCACTTATGACCGCTGTCATCTAAATCGTTGTCTGTCATCTAAAGCGTACACGCCTAACTACACCGATCGCTACACCACTACACCGAGTCGCGAGGCTCGGGATCGATTCCCGACGTGAGCAGGCATTTGTGTGATGAACATTTAGATGTCTGAATTTCCGGGTCTGGGTGTTTATCAAATTTATTCTAGTATCTATTTAAGTATTTCTATGTATTAGTATCGTTGACTAACACCTATAGCACAAGCATGTAATTTGCTTACTTTGGGGTTAGTTTCAATTTGTGTAACTTGTCCATGAATATTTATTTATTTCCCTTATTTTCTCTCGTGTACGCAAAAAAAAAATATTAAAAAACGCTAAAGTGAGACGAGTCACACATGACAGCTAGTATTCTGATACTTATAAAATAACATGTCCTGACTGACTGATTCATCATCGCCGAGCAAAAACGGTTAAAGTTACAGTCATGAAATTTGGGGATTATGGTCGTTTTATTGAGCAGACATCCACTAAGGGCGAAATTTTGCAAATTCTTCTTCTAAGGGGGTGAAATAGGGGTTGACAGTTTATATGGAATACTGTCATTTTTTAAGTTAGAAACATGAAATTTATGTTTGAGCTACTTATTAGAAGTGAGTAGATGTGTCTTTAAGCGTTTCTGGAAATTCTACTAGTAAAATAGGGGTTGAAAGTTTGTATCAAAGTCCTTATTAATGGGCTGTAATCAGTAAATACATGAAATGCCATGCAAGCAAAGCCGCGGGTAGAGCTAGTGTCGGCATAATAATACGTATTAGAACGTTACAGTGAAATGTATTGGAACTAGTAACCTTGTCACGATTTAATATTAGGTACACGTATTTGGTATACGTTTTTTTATATATTTAACGTCTACGCCTGTTTTAAATTTTTACTTTAACAGTAGTTTAGTTTTTATTGCAGCTTTACTGGAATCTCATTTAATGATCTATTTCCGACGTGTTATAGTCGCTTAATTATTATTTTTTCGAATGTTAGTTAATGAATCCGAGGTAGTCTTACACAATTTTTCAAAACAGTCTATTAGTAGTCTATGTTATCAATATCATTATTAACGATGCATTATGTTAAATATTGGAATGTATGCATTATTTAACATGAGTAAAAAAATTGTGTGTGTACTTATGTACACGCGTTAGAAGTTATACTTCTTCGGCGTAATAAGATATATTTTTTTTAAAATTGTATCTTTTGTCTTATTTTAAATTGAAAAAAGGTATTTAATACATTAAAAGTTTTATTATAATGCATTATTTAGTTAAATAAAGTTTATTTAATATTTAATAAAAATATCACAAAAAATTATTTCTACATAATTAAATAAAGAAATATTGTGAATACAGTTGTCAGTTCTCACGCAAACATACGTAGATGTCCTTACTTTTACTTTGTTGGTACCTTTTTTTGAAAAACTAAAATGTTATCTATAGCTAACTTCATCATGTCGGTTTTTCGTGACGGTGTGCGCGCGCATCGTAAAAATTTACCCTCATCATTTTTTCCTAATGCGCCAAAAGAAGTATAACTTCAAAAAGACACTAGTCGGATCATAATAAAACGAATATGAGATCATCCACAAAAGAATAACCAAAAAGTCCATTACTAGCCGAGTAATCGCGTAACAAACATACAAAAAACACAAGCTGTCGAGTTAAGAACCTCGTCTATTTAAAGTCGGTCATAAAGTAACGTAGTATTATCAAAGACAATATATTTACTAATCTCTGGTATTATATACATGATGAAAATGAATATCAAGTGTACCCTTCGTTGTTGTAGGATACAGAACTACACTGCATATTCAAGGTAGTGTTATATGCTATTGCATCGCCAGACCTGTCGAAATTAGGGATTTAGGTCAACCGTTCTGGCGAGTTGTCGATTAAAGACTGTTGCACACGATAGAATTAAATCCATTAGAGAATAAAATAGTTTTGAATAGCCAATGTGCACGCCTCTTATTTATCATGAGTATTTTCAACTTTACCATTTGTTGGTCCTGGGGATCTTAAAAGAATATAGCTTTACTGTTTTTCTAAAACGGAGCTTGCAAGAGGCGAGTGTCTACTTACCACTAACTCGAGACTAACGGCCAATATTAATAATCAATCCTAATTCTAAACTTGCTGTCCAAGACTGATATTTTGATCCATTTTTATGTTATCGCATACCAATAACATATCTGTGGACAGGGTAACTATGGCAATTAGATATAGGATAGGCTGGCGGATACGCATCTATCTAGATTGCTTGAGATACATTATTTATATTGGTCATAAGACTAGGTGGTAGAGTTTTTGGATTTTCATTGAGTTTTAGGATCGCTGTCATAACTTTTATATTCCTTATTCCTTATTATTTCTTACGCCCATCAGTTCTTACGTGTTTTACCGTTTTAATATGGCACAACTGAGTTTATTCCAGGTTTGTCTAAGATGAATATGAATGTAGATTCTGATTACACATCTAAAAGTTTATTTAGCTTGAATATCGCAGATATTTTTCTCTCAAATAGATCCTTGCTTAACAAACACCTAATTATGTACACCTAAGTATAAGCCGGGTTAGAATGTAATAGAATAGAATAACTCTTTATTGTGCACCAAAATACATAAAAATAAATACATTAAAAGAAACTTAAAAACTAAGTGATACACAAAGGCGGCCTTATCGCCAAAACAGCGATCTCTTCCAGGCAACCCCACGTTATGGAGACATAATAAAATAAATTTTGCACGATGGTGCTCTTAATACACAAAAAAGAAATATAACACATGCAATATTAAGTGGAATATAAAGATTTTAAAATAAAGGAAAAAAAAGCATAAACAGAATTACTTAATCGAGTCATATTGAATGTAGAAAGTGACGTTTAACCATATTTTTAAACGTATTGATATTAAATATAAGTAAATGAATTTTGCGAAAATTCGCTCGGTTTAAGACCATAAGTTCCTGATAGCTTCGCGTTAGTTCTCCAGATATCATGGTAGCTTTAAAATTTAAAATAAAGTACTAACATAACCGCCTCCATTTCCAGATTGACGATACACCATAGTGTGTGGTGATTTGTTTTTCTTACCACCAGGAAATCTATTGCTTTTCTTTCATTTTCATAAAAGCATAGTTTGTCTTCTATTCTCAAAAATTTCTTATGACCGCAGTCCTGGCAAGTGGACCGAAAACGTGAATAAATATAAAAAACAAGTATTTATTTTTCGAGTTTTGATCAGTTTTAAAGTTATAACAATTCAGTTGTGGAACGCACTAATCTAAATATGTTGGATCTGGTAAAAATATAAATAAAAAAGAATCTATTCCTCTGTATCCCGGAAGATGTAGAGTGATGTACAACCAGGACATCTACGACAAAACAACAATAGAAACAAATACAGATTTTATTGTATATATTTTGGGGAGAGAGTAGAAAAAAATTACATTCAGAGACTATTTCAAATGTCAATTCTGCAAAATTATCCCGAAAATATACTTACCTTGAATAATTGTAATTAGAATCAGAAACAATAATAAATTAGCCTATCAATTACGTAAGGGTTAAACACAATTAATAAGTAAAATTGACCTTCTGTGTTAAATAAATACTAGTTATTAATATATGCAATGATTTCTGATAGTTTATTACAGAGAAATTGCGATAATATTCTACAAATTAACAAAATCGGGTCAAGGCCCCACCAGTACTTGTAACCTTCGCCCAATTTCAGCAACCATTTTATTTATATTAAACCAAATAACTACAGGTCCTCATAGCGTGTCGCTTTGGTTTCCTTACATATAATTGTTACACGAGAACGCTTTATAAAGGTTTCTTAATTGTGTACGGGTGGGCTTGATGTGTATCGGCTTAGCGCTATAAAGCTGCTAGGGTTGCGTGAACTAGCAGAGAGCGACCTTGGACAGTCGTCTCGCCCCTGTCCACGCCACCATCGTTTTCAAATCTAACTAGCCCCCGACACCAAACGGTCTTACCTAATGTTGCTTCGCGTTCGACTCTCTCCCTTGCTACTATAGCATACGGTTGTTAATCCATCGTCCGTTTCGCGCGTTTATATTGTTATGTAAGGTGTGATAAGGGGTTTGTTTTGCTGTTACGGATTTATCAGCTGTGTAGTGGGGTCTAGTACCTTATGTGGCGTGTTCGCCTTACGACGTATCTTCCGTATAGTTTGATAAAATTTTCGTAATATTTAATTTTGGAAAACGTGTTTCAAAGTGTATAAAAGTGCTCGCAAGCTATAAAAAAGACACAAAAATCTTATCCACCAACACATAGTTAGGTGTAGTAAATAAAAAAAATATTTTAAATAAAATAATTATAGCTATATTGTGAAAGTTTCATGCAGTTTTAAAACATAATAATATATTTTATAATTAATAACAACAATCAATAGCATTCTCTAGATAATAAATATTTGTTTAAATTATTTAAAACTATTTATTATGATTTTGGTCTTACAAAATGTAAGATAGGCCAATTTTTGCTACACAATTTTTAATTCAAATAAATATTAAATGTATTGCAGTAAAATAAAAATGTGTTAAAATTAAATTAAACTATATTTGATGAAATAAAACCGTGTTACATTAATATTTACTTATACTCGTATTTACACAAGAACAAAGCAAACTATTATTTATATTTGATTTATTGATATTACTTTACAACTTTTATCGTAGCGCAGGATATGAGTCTTGTAACCCCATAAATATTTTCCAAGGCTTTTAATTAACATTCTTAAGTAATTCATAATATTTTTTGTTCATAAAACTATATGTAATAAAATATTACGTGACAAAGTCAAACACAAGTCGCGTGTTAACTTCGATTCCACCGTTGACAGCCCTGAAAGTTAAGCGTAGCATACATTTGTTACAATTATTTGATTTTATTAATTTTATTAGTTGTATTTGGTTTTAAATATTATATTCCAATAAAACATATACATACTTAAAAGTTCCTGTAATGTAACTATTACAGCAGCAGCCTATCTTTGCCGTGACAAATTTAGCTTTAATTAACAACGTGGTTGATATAAATGTATAATAAATAAAATTCAATTAAATAAAACATTTAATTATTTTATCATCTGTTGTGTTATGTGAGTAAAAAGTATACAAGATATGTTGCGTTGATGTTTGTGCAATTACAATTTATTTAAACCTTGGAATTCGCTACTCGAGTAATTACATAACAAACATACAAATAATAAACATGAAGTTGAACTAATAACAGGTATCCTCGTTTTCGGACTCGATCAAAAACGTGTATCGTCGCCGTAGAGTTGAGTCATTAACTTAATTTCTTTTTTCTAACGCGTGATTTTTTCTCTAATACATTATATCTAAGTTCACCATTTTGGAAAATATTTAAAGTACCTTATTATGTCTTTTGTCGCAAAATGAATAACAAGTAAGCGAATTAATTTTAGTTAAATTGCCACTTATCATATTATAGGACAAAGCACCTTTGTCTAATCTTAGGTTGTACCGCTGCTTACTTCGAAGACACAGGCTTAAATACTTACTTACTTTCATATTTTTTAATAAAGATTTCTTCAGATAAACCACAACCTAAGTCTCAGTATAAGTAAGTAAGTAAGTCTTTCTTGACAGTTACAAAATTATTATATCGATATAATTTAGACATTATCTACTTAAAGTGCAATACATTTATTCAATTTATTAATAATAAATTAATTTTAAGCATAAAGGCTTAAAATTTTTATTAAATCTAAAATGACCTAATTTCATTTCTTACGTTTTCGTATCATATCATATAAATAAATAAATGGTCTTATATTTCCTCCTATATTGAATATATAATTTTTAAGAGTCACAGTGTTTTTTTCGCGGTTGACCCCTAAACTCCATAACCGATATTAATCAAATTTCTACACCGTGAGCAGTTTGATCTAAATTTAAAGATAAGTTAGCTTATATCACAATTTGTGTCGTAGCATTATTTTAATATAACAAAAACGCTAGCCACAGCAACGCGGGGTCGGATAAAAATATAGAGATCGGTTACAGCAAGCAAAAGTTAAACATTTAAACGTTTTAAAAAGTAACGGCTCTATATCTTAAATCTAGATTTTTTAACTACTCTTCGTTGCACGGGGACGACATACACAGAAATAAATAAAAAAACTTTCTAAAACTATAAAATATATTAAATAAATATATATATGTAAACGAAATAAAAATTATAAACTATCAGTATTTTGTAATCCTATTATAATATTACATTCAGAAACTAAATAAAAAAATATAAGCCTGCACAGGTAAAGGTAGGTAAAGACATCGAAATACCAATGTTTAGATATATATTTTCAAGCTCAATCTCACTAAAAATCTAATTTTAACGTGATAAAATCACATCAAGTCTGGATCTGATTGTAGGATCCCACGGAAATCGAGAAAAATATCAATTTTTGTGTGTTTAGAAGTCATAGTCGACGTAGTCGGTTTCTACAGTTTTAATGCGCTTAAATTATTTTATACTCTGCTTAATGTTATTTGTGATTGGGTACAAATTATTTCGTAACTTTTTGTTTAAGAGCAATTAGCAAAATTGGTAGATCTCTGTTGCAGTTCTTGTAATAAATATAATTCTGGGATGATTAGAAAAATGATTTAAGACTAAAAATAATGTTTCAAATTCATTTTAGATTTAAAATAATTTGAAATTTTCAAACTCTTGAGCGCAGGTACATTTAGGATTTGGATGGATAGGATCAGTCATTAGATATAACGTACGTCACGTATTAATTATATATCCTTCAAAACTTATTTTCACCCATGAAAGATCATTAATTTTCACCTATGTTATTGCTCTACAAATTAGATGAACTAGAGAAACAATTAGCTTACTAACCCAAAATTCGGTGGAAGGTTTTCGGGCTCAACCCAGCGGTTAATTTTCCCGACTCATGGCTTATTAGTATTGTTCTTTTGTAACAAATATCAGTTTTAAATAGAGTTTTCATTCATAACCATACTACGAGGGTCAAATTGAAAGTTCTTAGAAAATCAAAAACTAAGCATTCTAGCAAGTTATTACTTTTATTATAACTTTTCAAAATAGCGTCCATTTACATCAATACATCGCTGCATTCGATGGAACCATTGAGAAAAGCACCTTGCCCACTCGGCCTTAGGGGTCTCTTCGACGGCGTTTTGAAACGCAGCCACTGCTTCTTCGGCGTCCATAAAATGTTTTCCTCGAAGTTTTTCTTTTATTTTCGGGAATAAATAAAAATCGCAGGGTGCGAGATCGGGGCTATACGGCGGTTGACCCAGTAATTCCACGTCTGAGGTCGCCAAATAGTCGATCGTTTGCCTGGCGGTGTGCGACGAGGCATTGTCGTGATGAAGGAGAATCCTGCTGCGAGGTCGTTTCTCTCGAACTTTTTCCAAGACAAGTGGCAAACAGTTGTTAGTGTACCACTCTGCATTAACCGTTTTCTAATCCTCTAAGACAACTGTCGCGTAATGACCTGTATTTCCGAAGAACGAGGCCACCATCTATTTTCCAACACTTCGACCTCTCTTCACTTTAGTTGGCAACTCTTCGAAAGGAAACACCCACTGAGCAGACTGTCTTTTGGTTTCCGGATCATAACAGTAAATCCAGCTTTCGTCACCCGTTAGTATGTCGAACACAGCATTTGAGT
Source organism: Calephelis nemesis (assembly GCA_002245505.1). Taxonomy (NCBI): domain Eukaryota; kingdom Metazoa; phylum Arthropoda; class Insecta; order Lepidoptera; family Riodinidae; genus Calephelis; species Calephelis nemesis. Next base: position 259,794 of record NJDD01000231.1, read on the forward strand.
CACCTCCGTTAAATTTTTGGATCATTTCTCGGCACCAATCAACACGGCGGAGTTTTTGAGCCTCGGTCAAATTATGCGGTATCCAGCGGGCGCAAAGCTTCCTGACCGCTAAATGTTCATGGAGGATTTTGTGCACTTGACTCATACTTATGCCTAGACTTGTCCGAATCTGCTGATAGGTCACTCTTTTGTCAGTCTCTATCATACGCCGCACAACACTGATATTATCTTCAGTCTTCGCTGTAGAAGGCCGTCCCTCACGCAAATCATCGGTGAGATTAGTTCGAGCACGTTTGAATTCATTAAACCAGTTGTAAACTGTGGCACAAGATGGGGCTTCATCGTGAAAAGCCAATCGAAGTCTATCATAACTTTCTTATTGACTTATATGACATCGAAAGTCATAAAAAATCATTGCACGAAAATTTTCTCAGCTTAAATTCATTCTGACGTGCACAGACAATTTTCAATTTGCAGCCAAATCGTAAAACAAATGACAAATGAATGAAATGTATACTCAATATTATTGGTAAAGAGTTCTATTTTCAAAATTTAAACTTATTTTTTTAATATAATGATTTTAAGTTGCCAGTTCTAAAAACTTTCAGTTTGGCCCTCGTATACCCTACTTACTATAACTCTAACAATTATTTTTTACAAATTATATTATATAATCAGTTAGCCCCACTACATTTTGTTTTATTATGCGATAAAAAGAGTCAAAACCTTATTTAAATCCCTTGAAATATTTGATTTAAAACATTCAACGATTCAATAAACAGAATGCAAGGCCATAGAAAATCAAACAGCCATAATTTTCAACATACAAATCATGTATTTTGCAAGGTTTGCTAAAACTTTATGCAAATGCGCTATCTACATTGGACAGGGCCGGACTAGCGTCATCGTCCACTCGTATATTGCACGGAGTATGTTAAACACTGCCACTTGCCGACATGTTAAAGCATATCTCCTTAGGTTCTTGAACTTGACTAGAGGTTGTGAACGCAAGTGACATTTTAATTCACTCATAATAAAGAGCCTAATTTTTGGACAAACTTATAATAATTGCGCATAATTTTCCAATTTAATAAATTTCCCATTTAAAAAACGAATTAAGTATTTCTTATTTTGTAAGCGAACAATCTACTCACTCCAAGATAACACATTCAATAGAACTTTTAAAAATAATTATTCTCCAGTTATTAAAATAGTTATTAAGTTTAAAACAAAATAATTTATTATTAAGTTTTTGTACATAAACGATATTTTATTTGACATAATCGCTATGTTTTTTTTAATTAAATTAAATATGATGTCGTCATTTTTTATTAATATAAATACTAGTACATTATAACCCATTTAATAAAACCATGAAACTGTCCTTAATAAAATATTCCTTATAATTCAATTTTGAAATTAAGCGTAGTAAAACTGCAAAAACCGACTCCAACTATTTTATTGGGTACCACGTCGCGCTGTGGTAATTCTTTTTTTAAAAGATAGCATACAGTTCCGAAATGGTCCCACATGCATTTTTTTCAATATCCTAATATAAGTTTTTTAGTTACACTTACTAATTAGTTAGATAGGTAAACATTTTGTCACTATTAAACATAACACAAAAACCACATGTCAGATCATAATAAACATTACACCATGACCTAAGTTTCTAAAAAACTGTTAAAATCGGTTGGCCACTAGCCGAGTAATCGCGTAACAAGCATACAAAAAAACGTACAGTACAATTGAGAACCTTTTTTGCGGAGCCGGTTAAAAAGTTCCGTAGGTCACCTATTGAAAAAATACTAACACAAATATAATCTACATATTACATAATCTACAAAATAAATGTAACATGATATACAGGTATTTTAATTTCTGTTGTTTATTTATTTTTATTTCACAAACCTTACTAATACTGACAAAAAATGAACAGAAGCTTGAAAATTATATAATCCGTCACAAATAAACCAACAATGCTGAGGATAGATTTGAATGGTAAATCATTGAATAAAATACAGTAGGCTACACACCAAACATTCCTTACATTAATAACATTCGAACCCAGATAGAAAAGCAGATATTTACGTAAATAAAAACGACAGATGCTTGATTCGATATTCTAATAAGTGGTATACAGACGATACAAAAGTGTGGCGACCGGTTCGAAGCCGTTGGCTCTCCCCAGTCCGCACCTCCATGCTGGACAGCGACGAGGAGTCCTTTGCCGTCATATCACTACCAGTCTACACGCCAGAACCACCTGTGAGTGCCACAACTTACAACAATTAGGCCGCTTATTTCAGGATGCGACACCACGTCGCAAAGTACTTTTTTAACCTTATTTTGGGACAGCCTTATTTTATTGAATGTTCTAACGGAAAAAATATATCACTAATGCAAGAATAAAACTCCCATGAGCCTAGCTCTCTGAGCCTCTGAAATTCTGGAATTTCAGCAATTGTCTTTTTTGTGGTAGTAGTCTATATATGTAGTTATGTTGTCTCCATATTTGCGATTATGTTGAAACGATATAGCCTCAGCTTCCCGGTGAATGGTTCATATTATATTGGCCCTATAGTATGCCTTTACAAGCAAGGTGCAAAACTGAGTGTTGTATTCATAAACTCAAATGCTCAATAAATGCAAAATATTTTTTTGCATAAAAATCGCATTTTACCAAAAACTAGGCTCATTGGAGTTTTACTCTTGCATTGGTGGTATATTTAATTCTCCATTCGAACATTTAACAAAATTCGGCTACCCAAAATAAGGTTCAAAAATTACTGTGCGCCGATCGCTTACGTCGGATACGCGTTTTAAGTGCATGGATGCGATTGATAGCGTTCCCTGCTTGGCACCGATTGCTCCTTCAGAGTTCTTTAGCCAAGGCCTTCTGTGTCACATCTCTTGAAGGGATTAAATTTCTTTACTGTTGACTGTCTACTTCAAAGGGCTACTGTATTGTAAAGTAGTCTTTTTTCGTAGACATATTGGATTGTTGAAATAATGTTGTTTTACTGGGTCATTGTAAAGACAAAGGATCTCCAGATTCACATTTTCACAATTTTATAGAGGTTTTGGGAAGCGAAAAAGTCTACGGTCATATTTTATTGGTTTTTGTTACGTGACTCTATAAAATTTGTTTTTCGGAGAAACAACATTTTAACAATCAATTTAGTAAATATTTTATATTTTAGCAGTACTTAATTACTCTTTGAAAACGAGTAATAATACCTTAAGAAGGATAATGTGAGTATACTTAAGTGAACTCGTCTTTCGACGTTTTTTTCAAACAATTACGCGTTATAATTTTCTGTTATTTAATTTTTATTAATAAAACTTGATAAATTAAACGAAAATAATAGAAAGTTTTAAAATTTCCATCTGGAGACCCTGCATAGAACTCTTTAATAAACCAGGGGACGCTATAAAACAATCCATTAAAACGCACAAAATATACAAGCGAATCGCTGTCGCACCCTGAAAGTAAGCGTTTGGTGTTGTTTTTTACAAAATTAGACAAAGCGAATAGAATATTGCTTTTCTGTGATAATACATTTAGCAAGTACATATGCATTTAAAGTAAATCTACATGAAAAATGTGAACAAATAACATTCAAAATTAAACTACATTTTAACACTGAATTAGCAGATAGTAAAGAACACTTGCATAAATAGTAAAAAAACTCTAAATTTGTTGGAACGTTAAAATAGATAACATATCTAAGACCTAATATATATACCTAATACCTAAGAAGAATTAAATGTTGTATTAAACAAAAACTGCGTATGATGCATGTTACACTGCAACAAAAGAAGTAACAAAAGCTTTAAGTAGCATGCCTGCACTTAATACTGCACTTAGATTTAACCATAACTATTATCGACTATTATAGAGCCCTAAGTAATAAAATATTAGCATATGATATTGTTACTGACCGCAAAAGAAAAATTTGCAACAAAACAAAGTTATTAATCCCAGAAAACACCGCAGTCCACTTGCTATGCAGTAATTTCTGACGTGACCTCGCTCGCGCCACATATACCTTACACGTGTTAATAAACAAAATATACGTAAATCAAATAAATAACCTTAAGAAGGAAGTAAATTGTCCCCAAATTATCCATACGAAGGTCGACTTGATTGGAGATATTCTAATTGGTCGCATATTTACCATATTGCTGTCCTTGGAGAACGGTCAGTACCTTCGTCGAGGACGCGGAATAATTTCGCTAGTGTGGAGGGTTTTATTTACTCCCTGTCAGTGATCGTTATCGCTCGCCATTGTCAGTTTACTTAAGCACAATATCACAATTAAGAATCCGGTATTACGCGAAGAGCGCTGAAAATTTGAGTACAATATCGCGAATAAGAATCCGGTATTTTGCGAAAAGCGCAGAAAATTTGAGGATCACTGATAATATCACGGTAAGTTAAATAAGACAGCGTGAACATGTTTACTTTTTATGTTATATCTTCTTAATTTATATAAATCTCGTGTCACAATGTTTGTCCTCAATGGACTCCTAAACCACTTAACCGATTATAATAAAATTCGCACACCATGTGCAGTTCGATCCAACTTGAGAGATAGGATAGCTTATATCTCAATTTATGGTAAATATTACCATCCTAGCGAAGCCGGAACTGGCAGCTAGTATAACAATAAATTATTAAATATTTCAGATTTGTAGATACTACCGTCTATTAGTCTAGTTTGGTACTTTCTTATTTGTTATTTCTGCTATAATGTTGCTCGCCATATTACTGCTTTGGCTTAGAGGGTAGAGTATTAGTAGTAGGGTTAACTTATTTCCGCATGAGGCTTGAAATCCCAGCTGTATGTTGGCCATGCACTATATGTTTCCTATCTAGACGATTTGTATTACTTAGTACTACAAAATATTAGACATGGTTTAGATATTTAGAACGACTGCGTTGTACAGCGTGACATCACAAAATGTGACTTTTTGTTGTATGATTGTTTTTCTTCCAATTCTATAATTTATATACCAGCTATCCCGCCAACCTTCGTGTCATCACGTTACAATGTTATTTTTTAATGTTTGAATGGGAATTGTACTATTCGAGTCTAAGTCCAAGTCAAAAACTATGAAAATCTGTCTAGCGATTCTCCAGTTTAATGTGTTTTTAACAAAGAAAACTTTGTTTTATTTATATGTCTTATTCATAGGCTTGTGGTTTTAGTTATTATTTAATGATTAGCTGTTCCGGCGAACTTCGTTCCGCCCGTTCAGTTTGTATGGGAAAAATTAAAATGTCCTTTTCCTAGTTTCCTCAGTGTTGTAAGGGATAAAATGTACCTACCCCATGTCCTTTCGGGGCAAAGACAAATCCAAAAATCATGAAACTTGGTCCAGCAGATCTCGAGTTAAAAGTGTTGTAACAAACCCGACTTTGTTTTATATATCTATAGATTACAACAAATATTTTCAATACGACACTAATGTCTGATATGCTATCTGAAACAAGCAAAGGACACTGCTCGGTTTTTATTTAAGAGATGTCTAGTTATTGCTGATATTTTACCTTTTTATTTCCTTAAGTTAAGTCATTTTGATAAACGTTCCAACAAGCTATATCATTCTAGATTCTTACCACGATTTCAACAAAACGTAGGAGATCCGTCTCTCGTGGTAGACTTTTTGTGTTGACATATTATTATTAAAGTAATAGAAAGTTCTTAGAGTCATATTAATGCACCACGCTGTCACTATTGACTGGCAAGGCTACCTTCAGATGATAGGATCTCAAGAGTCCACTGGTTATATTTCTTTCAACCTACGTTAAGATTTTTGGATGTTTGATTATTCGCCTGTTATTTGATTTCTTTTGTAAGAGTAGAAGGCAAGTAGGCAGAAGGATTTCTTGATGCAAATGAATGCTTGTAAGTCGTTACAAAAAATTTTTACATAATTCAGCAAATGAAAAAATCATTAGCAGTAAGACTGTCACGCATTTGGTCTATGATAAACATACTAAACTTATTTTAGGTGTATGCCATTCTTTACGAATAAAATAAAAACAAAAAATAGAGTATTTAAGACATGTCAGATTATTCCGGACATGTTAAATTGTGAAGTTTTTCACCAACGATTTACTCTCTCTCGTCTCTCGTCTTTCGTTGGCGTGTACAGAATAATCTGACAGTACTAAATGTGTTTTATCTCTATCTATTACTTTCGCTGAAAGATGACTATCTCTGTCTGCTTTAAACTTAAAATTAATTTAGTTAGTGCATTGTCAAATTACTACCTTTGACTGCATATTATTCTAATCAGTCAAATTTAGGGCGAGTGGGGTAAGTCGCGTGATTTTTTTACTACATACTTATATTATATTTTCACACACAGTTGACAGAACATATAGGTGCATAGATGTATACACGTTTTGTATAGAAAAAATCGTTACTCATTTAAGTCGGGGGTTTGAGGCCAAAACGGATGAATTTACGTAATAGAATAAATAAATGGATAATGATAATTTTTTATCCTATTTACGAAAGGGTAAAAGCCAAAATGTTATTAGGCTTTCATTCATGTCGAAGGCGTCGACTAATTTTATATGTAGTTTGACTTTGGCGCGACTGTTCCACGTTCAGGTTGTCTGTTCCGCTGTTCCCAACGACAGCAAAAATGTCCCGCTTTTCAATAACAAATTGAAGTATTCGTATCACCTTAATACGTCCAATTTTATTCTGTTAAAATTAAAAAAATATATAGTACATAAATTTTTCTTCAAAAAACCTAGGATATCTAAAACTGTTTTCGTAAGGCCCAAAAAGTTCGGTAATCTGTTACCAACTCATGTTGTTGACTCCATAGCTTTACCAATAAAATCAAGGACACAGTAACATATTGCGCATGAAATTCAAGCGTTTCGCTCAGACATAAAAGAATATGGTCACATTAATTATGTGGCATGGGCCTTGCAGACTGACACGTATTTTTTCCCAACTTAAGTTTTATAGCTAAGAATTTACAAACATGACAACATTTGATATAAAGAGACCAAATAACTTGAATTCCAGAATCTAGATAACCATGTGAACCATGTTACATTTTAAGTTGGAGTTTGTACTTCGTAACAAACTCCAACCATCCCAATGTAATGAAATATTTGTCTGTCTTTGACTATTGACATCGATTTACGGCCAATGTTAATAATGTATCTCAATCTAATGGATTTCAAGCAATCTAGATAGCTGCGTATCCGCCGGCCTATCCCAGACGTAATTGCCATGCTTATCCAGTCCACAGATATGATTGGCAAGCGATAACATAAAAATGGATCAAAATATCAATCTTGGACAGCGAGTTTTGGTTTAGGATTGATTATTAATATTGGCCGATAAACATCAACATGAAATACTGCATTAAATAATATGACAAACACGTAAACATTAACGAACAATTTAATCGTTTATCTACGGGGTCTTTTATTCAAACGAAATTAAATTTAATACACACACAAATGTCAGCCGCTGTCGATAATCAAACCCAAACCTCGTAAACGCTGGTGTACACTCTTACCCCTCGAGAACCGCGCAATCTTTTTCATTATATATCCTTTTCAACTTGTTTATTGTAATATTATTTTACTTTACAACCATGTTAGGAAAAAAATTGAGTTACTAATATGAAATAAAATGACGTTTTTTCTACTTTATTTGCATTGACAATTGCAATAAATAATTACTGTTTGATCATTTAGTGATCAGTTACACTAATTTTATGTATGCAATAAGCTACCTTTTTTATTTTGAACATGTCTATCGACTTAAATTACTAAAAAATGTGTGCAATTGTGAAAATTACAGTCATTTCACTATTCTTTGAAACAAAATGTACAGTCTCGCATGGAATTAGGTCATAATATGTAAACGGGGTTAAAAGAAAAGTATTCGTTGGAAACACAAAAAAGTCGTTCCTTTAGTATGAGCTAAAGACCGGGTTGAATTCCGCTAGCGAAACCGTGAAATTCTTGAATAAACAACAGTAAATAAGCCGTGAACATGGCCGACCGAGTGTAGAAAGGAATTACTCAGAAATATATTTCTTCGTCGTATAGCAAGGTATCAGCTACTGATACAAATTCACATTTTTTTTAAAAAAGTCACTTCTTGCAATATTTGAACCTTTATCTCCTTGTCACTCGCTAGCTAAAGCTCTAATCAGCTACAGAGGATACAAATCCTGTGGTTAAGGTCCCATAGCTATAGAGTTCTTAAAAACTATTAAATGAGCTCTTGTTGCAGATGCAATGTCTCTAGGCAGCGTGAATTTCTTACCAACAGGAAATCCGTCTGCTTGTTTGCTTTCCTATATCATAAAAAAAATAATAAAAAAAGTTATCTCCTATTCATCAAGAGCGAGCGAGAAAGCAAGAATTTGCTTTAAGTACTTAATCTAGTTAAACCCTAACATAAACATTATATTCTCCGCTACTGTTTCTCGATTTTTTATATTACCTTTACGGCCAATTTAATAACCTATCTAAGATAAGGGATAAAACTATTTTGGATTACTTAACAGTAATTAACAAATATTATCTTAGCATCAAAATTTTATTAGTCCCATAGTTTTACTGTAGATATAAGTGGGTTATTGAAATGGATTGTTAATGCATCTTACAGCCTTGACTAAAATTAAAGGCCTTTAGGTCATTATCGAGAAAGCAGTCACTGTTGTAAAACTTTACAATGAGTAAAGGGCAATCCAATGTTGATGTAAATTTTGTATATTCGTGAAATCATGTGATTTGGGTCACAGACACTGGTTCTATTGGTTCAAAATCTATATATTAATAGGTGATGCCAAAACTTTAGACCCCTTTTTACGAAAGTTGCGCGGACGCAGGAGCATAAAATTTGACACACTTATAGTTTATGTGTAGGAGAAATGCAGAACGCTAATATTTTTCAATAATAATGCTTATAAAGTACATTAAATCAATAAATGAAACATTACCCACACTACCATGCATTTCATACACACAAACAAATATATGTTTATGATAACGATAAAAATCACAGATGGCGCACCATACAGTTTGGAAACAAAGTTTGAGAAATGAAGATGGCGTTGTTATCAACAAGATATTAAAATTTATTATAAACAACGGGCGACGACTAGTAATTTAAAAATAGTTGTAAATGTTGTAGTTAGAAATTGTATATACTGATTGTCCCCGTGCTGGCCGCATTCTACTTTAAAAAATATTGGCCAATTGTCTTCCTACCAAGCAACCCGTAAGAGACGAATCTTAGTTAATTTGTTACTATCGTCGTGGTCAATACTGGGTGATATAGGTTTGCGGCTCCTGACAATAGTTCCAGTTGCCCTCCCCTTCCGGCCGCTATTCATCGTTTTCCGAATTGCGGAGGAAGGTGGTCGATAAACGCACTTTCAGACACTTTGCATTCCATTCGCAGATTGCAAATGCGCTAAATATAGTTTGTTTACTCCTAGGAAATTCGCATGTTTACTTTTCATTCTATACCAAAAAAAACGCAGGACGATGTTTTGTTCCTTTGTTAACGTCTAGAATTTAACGTACCTTTTTCCACAGATATTTGTATTTCATGTAATGAAGTCCTTAAAATGTTAAAAAGATGCTGTGTTACACAGGCGGCGAGTTACGGCAAAAAGAACGGAATGTGGTACGGAGGTACCACCACGGGTACGAGCGGGTGGTCGCGGGCTGGAACCCGGAAGCAATCAGTTGCTGAATCTGATGCCCCACCACCAGGCGGTGGCAAGCCTACCAGCGGCCGAGTCATCAGAATTATTAACAACATGGACCATTCTATCCAAGTAAGTTATTTATTTGGTTTATGTTGAATCAACTGTCAAATTGAAAATGAAAAATTAAGTACTGAGGAAAATGGCGCCGATATGGGTGTAGAGTATAGAGTATATAATTAATAATAATAAAATACTTAATGCCAATTGCTGTTTTAAAATAATTTAAATTAGTTGTAACAATAACTACCTCGAATATCAAGAAATATATTTCTCTAAAATTAGTAAAATTAATACTAAAAATTATGATTAATAGAAAAATTAGTACTAAAATTAGTTTAGTTAAAATTAGATAAATAATCAACTCGCCCTGATTGGTACCACCGCCTTGCCTATTCCTGCCGCCATAACGTCAGTACTTACCGTTGACGTCTACCGGTTCGGATGATAAGACGTTACCATCTTTACCACCTTTGGTGTCTAGGCGGCGTGAATTTGTTTACCATCAAGAAATACGTCTGCTTGTTTTCCTTCCAATATTATAAAAAAAGAAAACCGCAAAAGTATAATAGACAGACAGGTGTCTACTTTTGCGGTTAAACTACTATTTTAATCAAATTTGATATGCATTTATCTAAAAACTTGAGTTCAATTCAAACAAATGTTTTCGAAGTGAAAACTTCTTTAGCGGCGTTGTGTATTTTTTTTGGAATTGGTAAAAACTTCTAAACTCGCGCCAAGACACGTGACCTGATCGAAAATTCGTAAGCAGGATTGAGAGGAAGCAAACGCCGCGGCGCGGGCGTCGTAGAGGAAGTGTCCCCCTCTCTTTCTAACGCGCGCGGCGCGGCGAAAATGTATGCCTGCGCCTGCTGTTTCGTTTAGATGGCAGATGAATATTGTATTCTACCACATAAATAATAGTACTTTTATACTAATAATGAAAGCAATTCGTGCAAAATTATTCCCTTACCATTCCAAAATATCAAAAATGCATAGCGTTAAGTAATATTCAAGTTTTCACTTCTGCCGCCACTCCCGAAGTGCAACCCTTCGTTTTTTTTTTCAAACACTCACGTGTACCCCAAAAAACTATAATGGCGGATGAAAGTATGCATGAAAATCAAATCTGCACTGACAAATTCGCGGTCAAATAGCCGGTAGACTCTATACTCTATATATACAAAAAGTAATCTATAGGCCACGACTATTACTTACCATCAGAAGAGCGGTGTGCTTGTTCCCTGAACTTTCACATAAAAAACATAAGGATATATCAATAAAGCCTCGTTGTCCAGCTTGACCTTCCTTTAATTTCTTGTGTCACATAGAAAATAATTCCATAATAAGCCTCTCTCTGTGGTCTAGCGGTCCAAGGTTTGTGTGTGGTTGGATTTGTGTTTATGCGGTCCCGGCTTCGAATCCCTGGTCGGGCAACAAAAAGGAAGTGTTATTTTTAATTTTCTAATAAAAAAATGTTGCTCGGGACTGGATATCTACCCGGTTGGCGATAGGCTTGCCACCTGTCACATTATGAAACTTAGTGTCTTTGACTAGTCGTTGGTACCCTGGTTGTACCTCTCCCAACTCCTTCGGGGATAAGGGCGTGATAATATATCATACATCAGAAACGTATATTTTTATGTTATGTCCAAATACTCTTTAATTGCCTATAGTTATTAAAAAGTCGATACAAAACAGCAATCTTAGTTCTAACCAACAATTATTTAAACATTAAAAATATGAAAATGGCCGTTACATTTTACCGCCAATTCACAAATTGCACCAAACGCGAAAGTGCTATTTTCTTAGTGTTTAAATGGGAAGGTTTCGATAAAAATCCTTGGGATTTGATTACTATGGCGTTTAATAACAGTTTAAGGCCGTTTATGGCTATTGTTGTAACTGTACGTATAAATCATAATTAACACTTTCAAGTTTGAATCAGAATGAATTAAAAAGTATGGTCTTGTTCCGGTTTTGATAGTATATAGAAAATTTTGAAGTGAAAACTTCTTTAGCAGCTTATGCACTTTTTTGGAATGGGTAAAAACTTCTAAGCTCGTATCAGGACACGTGACCTGATCGAAAATTCGTAAGTCGGATGGAGAGTAAATAGCGCGGTTTCTTCGGCGGTGCGAAAATGTATGCCTGCGCCTACTGTTTCGTTTAGACGGCGCAACCATTCCAAAATATCAAAAATGCACAACCTTAATATTCAAGTTTTCACTTCTGCTGGCACTCCCGGAGTGCAACTCGTCGTTTTTTTTGCTTGAGGTTTGCCAACGTTAGTTAGACGAGGAGTTGGCGTTCAAATTTAAGTACTTCGGATCGATTCGCGACGGGAATACCGAATAGGCATTTGTGTTATTACAGTGAAGATCACATTCGATTAGGTAAACACGTTTACCTTCTGATTTCTCTGCCTTAAAAATGTATTTCTGTGTGTTACTGGTATCGATAAATAACACCTATCACACAAGCATATACCTACTTTGCTTACTTTGGTGTTACATCAATTCATGTATCTTTATATGTGTTTTTTTTAATTATAAGAGAACGCAAACAAGCAATAGGATTATCAGATAGTAGTAATAGTCATGAATAATGTTGTTTCTTGAATTTGCGCCTACCTGGTTTGGTATAACCGCCTCATCCACTTCTACCTTCATAACGATTTAGGTACTCCAAAATTTTTTTAAGCAATGCTAGAAAATTATAACAATGATATTTTTCAGTGTCGCGTTTTGCTGAATTTACGTACTACACAACCATTTGAAGAAGTTCTGGAAGATTTGGGTCAGGTCTTAAAAATGAGTGGAGCCAAACGGATGTACACTATTACCGGACAAGAGGTAAGATCTAAGATGCTACTGCTTCCTGCGTCTTGAGTTTTACTTTTATTAAAGATATCTCTTCAACTTGACTGACCTTTAACCGACTTTAAAAACAAAAAAGGTTATGTTTTCGACTCCTATACATCATATCGATTTCTTCGTTATTATTTGAATATATTTTAAATCTTTTTTACTTTGAAAAAGCATACTTCCCATTACTACTAAATTTGGATCTGACGACGGAATCTCAGGGAAATCGAGGATTTAATTTTTGTTTTGGCAGTGAGACAAAAAGATTTTTATGTAAAAGTACAGAACAAAATAATCTCACTGTTTTGCTTTGATTGCTGACGATAACGTTCATTATAATATAGTATGACATGTCTAGCAAGTGTTTGTTTGTCTAAGAACAAAAAATTTACGTAAACTTACACTGAGAAAATCACTTTTGACACCGGAAGAATAAGGACTATATATAAATTTGACGTGTCTGTATGACCGTCTATCTGAATGATTTCGATGCCGATTTTTGTTTGAATTTGAATTGTTTTTTTGTTTGATTGAAGCTTTGTATAAATTTTTGTAGTTTTATTGTTAAACAATCTAATGTTGGAAGTTTTTACTTTCAACAATGAAATAGAAATCAAATTGAGTGTTGTAAATTTAATTACTTAATAAACTTAAACTGAATTATGTACCTGCTTATCTAATCTTATTCAATTGTTGCTATAAATTTAAATGCACTCCAATTTTGTTTAAATTTGGTATCAATAACCGCTTTACATATAAATGATTAATGCTATATTTTTAGCATCAAATTTATCTAGATTTTTAAATTTCATAATTCATTTTATTTTACTATTACAATTTGAACATGCAATTGTTAAATCATTCAAATGTTTTTTTAACTATGAAAATAAACCTCATGCTTCAGATATCGGAAATGCAATTTCCAGTAATCTGCAATTTCCAGTAATTTAGATCTCGGTATTGCATCTGATCATGGACAGTTACCACTTACCATCAGATGAACCGCTTGCTTATCTCTTCATCTATTAAAACATTATTCTTCGAACCAGGTGAGAAGCTTCTCGCAGCTAAGAAACGAGTTTGCTGATGTAGAGACTTTTTACTTGGGCACAGTGATGGTGGCACCAGCGTTGAGTCCCAGGATTAGTGCACCTCTTCCAATAGAATCACCAATAAGAAGGTAATATATCATCTTAAGATATCGCTAAGGAAAGGCAAACAAAAGACGGATTTACCGTTGGTAAAAATACACATTAACTACACTAAAAATGATAATTTTTTGTTTCTTAACCGAAGAAGTAGTTTTAAGAGTTAGTGGAGACAGAAAGAAATAAGATGTGATAACAAACTGGCTGTTGCAGAATCTTAATTAGTAAAATTAGTTTTTTTTTTTTGCATCTAGCTCTCAACCAGTTCTGAAAAAAATTGAATACATTTTCACTTTTACCGTAACCTCTAATTAGGTAAAGTTCTGTGACCCTCAACTTTAGATTAAACCGCTTTATACATATCCCTATATCTGAAATGTTTAAAAAGTCAAACAGTCCTACTTCTTTCATAAGTTTTTTTTCATGATTCGTTTTGAATTCTTTACTAATTACAGTATGTAGGGGTTCCTAAAGGATAAAGATAACAGAACACTGTGCAATGGCCTACTATATTCAAACATTAAAAATGGAATACTCTGTAATTTATATCTGGACAAAGCTTTTATTTCAAATAGATGATTGTCTCAATATATAATAAAAATAATGAAATTGTTTCTCTGTTTCAGGAATAACTAAAATAAAATAAACAATGAAGTTTCTTTAAGTGTAAACAGTTACGAAAATATAAAATTTCTCAGAACCCAAATTATCCTATTATTATAATTAATGCGAAATTGTTTGTTTTTTTGTGACTTCTTCAAAAGGAAAACCGCTTCACCGATTTTTATTAAATTTGGCACACAAATAGAGGGTAACTTGGATTAGCACATAGGATAATTTTTATCCTGAAAAAATATTTCTGTGGGACCATTAACTACGCAGGCAACGCCGCGGGCAACAGCTAGTTATCACATTAATACAAATTGTCACTGCATCCTATTAATTAAAGTATTTCTATGTTGCGCTCTTAACTCATAACCACAGCACAGTTTTTAATTTTGTTTCTCATTATCTCTCTTTGATTCTTCTCTCTTTTCCCATTTTTTAAAGGAAGGTTACATGAAACCGTTATTGTGAGATATAAATTTGTGTAGTAGAGTAAAAGTCGAGGTCGAGTAGCTAGTGAATAAATATGTTCTGTGAACAGATCTCGATCGAGAGGCAACGTGGCAGCTATTCCAATAACAAATGACGAGACCCGCGGGAGACGGGCGAGGAGCAAAAGTCGGCCGCGGGTACTGTATGCACCGGAAGGTGAAATAGTTCGTAATTCTGGTAAGTTTCACTATTTTGATACAAATAAAAGATGTAACGTAATCAAACGGACGAATTTTCTGGATTTTCTGATGATAAGAGATATCCATTAATAGATAAATTTAACAAAGTTACACCAAAACTGTCGTTTGAATGATTTTTTTTTTAAATAAATTAGTAAGGTAGATAATTATTGATTTTGAATAACAATGAGTGTTTACTTAAATAAAACTGCTTTGTTGGCAAAGAGACAAACAAACATATAAATTTGCATTGAGATGCCAACAAATGCAGTTGTTGCCGCACTCGTCAAATGTTAATCTACATGCGGCAAATGATAGTGCGAACTGTGTTTTTAGAAATCAACAAAGACGTTACCAAGGAAATATAGAAAAAATGTGTTTTCAAAGATGGAGGTCATCATCTTTGATATTTTTTCAGCAAACATGCATTTTCGAACATCTCTCTCTGCCGTTCAACACCATGAAGTGAATAGATTTAGTCTTAACTACTATCTAACAACGATGTTTTGTATTTAGATTACACACTTTTAGAAGTTTTAAAAGAAGAACCAGTCAGAGTGACTATTCGTGGGCTACGTCGCACCTTCTACCCTCCGATCCACCATGCACCCATAGACAACTCGCCACCGGACAAGAAAATGCAACTGGATTGGGTGTAAGTTTTTATAATATTGGGATGTTGAGACTTTTAAAGCTTGGATGAGAAAGTTTACCTTTCTGCTATCCTATTTTCCGTCCTGGAATATATTGTTATGACTTTTGACGTCATGGTGATAAGTAAAAGGTAAGGCGGTCGAGGTAATTCGGTTGAACCGTCAGAACATTCTATAATAAAACCATTGTTATGATATTAGTGACAACTTAAGCATTTTACTTCTTGCTGGATTTCACATTTCTCATAGACAATAACAGTTATTATTTTTTGTTCTCTACCTACCTACCTCTCAATCGGCTGTAAAAAGACGAGCATAAATTTTTCACCTACACCGTAAATAACTAGGTTGATTTTTAAACTTGGACAGCTCTAAAAAAGGTGATCTTACGAGCTGCTTAAAAGGAAGGCAATTCAGCTATACTTTTCCGAGGAGACCTGATGAAACCAGGGAAAAAATATGATGGATTCCCTGTGGCTGGGATGTTATTCCTATCATGCAAGTCTACCGGCTCCCCCTACCCTCCAGGTCGGAATATGAACGATTGATTTGGTCCCAATAATAGGTACTACAGTTATAATTATTATGCGCGACGTGTGCAAGACATTTGCTGGCCAGTTTTTAAAAACCTCAATGTTTTACCGACTACATTTTTATCATCAAGGTATAAAATAAATTTAATAATTTTGATATTTTAGATACGGCTACCGTGGGTTCGACTCTAGGCGGAACCTGTGGGTACTGCCCACTGGCGAGATTCTGTACTACGTCGCTGCGGTCGCCGTCATGTACGACCGAGACGAAGACTCGCAAAGACATTATATTGGACACACTGAAGATATTCAATGGTAAATAAACCGACACTTTACTCTCATCTATTATTAAAAAATCATGTTAATAGAATCAAAGTTAGTATAACACAAAAACCTCTGCGTAAAACAGGACAACAGTATATCAGCCATCACACCTAAACTTGCTTCAAATTCTTCTTATTAAGGGTGATATAAAAGCCTAACATTGAAAAACAAGCCGCTTTTTAAAAAACCAGTGTTCGCCCATTGGTCCAAATTCGACCATAATAAATTTTAATATCTTGTTGATAAAAACGCCATCTTTATTTCTCAAGACTAACTACTTTGTTTCCAAACTTTTTAGTGCGCCATCTGTGATCTTTTATCTTTATCGTTAATGTATTTGTAGTGTGTGTCAAATGCATGGTAGTGTGGGTAATGTTTTGTTTATTGACTTAATGTACTTTATAAACATTGTTATTGAAAAACATTAGTGTTCTGCACTTCTCCTAAACATAAACTATAAGTGTGCCAAATTTTATGCTCCTTCGTCCGCGCAATTTACGTAAAAAGGGGCCCAAAGTTTTGGCATCACGTATTAATAGATATATAGATAAAGTGGCAAATGTAAATCAAAGTGCTTTTTTAGTGTCGTAGTGCAAAAAATTGAAATTTATTTCGCTTACTGGAGTTTTTTTATTTCAAGCTATTTTTTATTATGCCAAGCCATTTCCTATAAAATGATTAAAACCCCACCACGTAGTATGGAGCTGCACCCGTCCCGCGAGCTGGTGGCGAGCGGCCAGCGCGGCGGGCGCGGGCGGCGGGCGCAGGCCCACGTGCGGATCTGGAGCACCGACACGCTGCAGACGCTGCACGTCTTCGGCATGGCCGAGTTTGAAGCTGGAGTCTCTGCTGTTGCCTTTTCGCAGTTGGTCAGTAGCAAATTGAACCTGCGAGATAACCGCTAATATTTATTAGTAAGAAGAGCCAAACGGGCCGATGGGTCTTCAGAAAGTAAGTAAGGGTCACCTATTCACTTACGTCCGCAATTCCAGGAGTATCACAGACATGTTGCTGACCTTTCTGGAGGGAACAGTCTGCTACCAAAAGATTTATGATATTGGAAGGCAAACAGGCAGACGGATTTCCTGATGGTGAGAAATTCACGCCGCCTAGAGACACCAAAGGTGGTAATCCCTGACTTTTATCCGTTTGGTAATGCTGCTATTAGTAATTAGTTCTATAGAGATATTATAGAAAGTAAGAAATGACTTCGGAATCGATGCCGATGGGAGAGGATTGTTTCGCATTCGGACTATGGGTGTAATTAATACATTCAGGTCTGACAACCTGACACGCTGCAGATATTGCTGGTAAAAAAATATTTCTTCACGCCCATATCTCCGAAGAAGTAGGCACAGCCAGGGTAACCACGACTAGCCGAAGACACTAAGTCCCACAATGTGATAAGTGGCAAGCCTATCGCCAACCGGGCACATATCCAATCCCGAACAACATTTTTTTTATTACAAAATTGGAAAAAAACAGATTTTTGTTGCTCAACCCGAGATTCAAACCCGGGATCTCATATAGTCAAGTCCAACATCTGAACCGCTAGACCAAAGAGGTGAAACTTGTAGTTGAAGCTTAAGATTCCAGATTGAGGAAGTGGTAAAGCACGATCTACATTTTGTATCTTGAGTCTTGCAACGATCAATATTTCTTATTAGCAGAAAATCCATCCTCTTATTTGCACTTTGGGGGCTTATAATCCCAAACCCTTAAGTGGATACAGCCAAATTATGGCGATCTTCAAATCGTACATTTTGTGTGGCAGTTTTTTTTTAATATTCTAATTAAAACCAAGTTGCCAGGGATTGGAGTGCCCGTTTGGTGGAAGGTTTGACTCTTGAGTGTATCACTGCCAACTCTTCTTTATTGGGCATATAGAGGAATATGTATTATATGGGTGTAAAAATACTTAGAAACTTTTTTTGTACCTTAGAATGGAGGAAGCTACGTATTGGCAGTTGATGCGGGAAGAGAGAGCATCCTATCAGTTTGGCAATGGCAATGGGGTCATCTGCTCGGCAAAGTCGCTGTAAGTTTGCATATTTTACAAACATAAAGTATTTTTGTGTCAATTTGTGAGATTTCTGAATTATTCCACTTTTTATATGAAAGGTCAGCGGAGAAGCACACGGCTCTTCTGATGGCAAGAGATAACTGTGGCCTTCAGATCTTAGATCGATATCCTGAAGACGGGATGGAAGGCATGTTGTGCAAGTCTACCGGCTAAGTTACTCTCCAGATCAGAAAGCGATAGGCACTATGGCAAGAATAGGTGAGGTATTGGATCCTTATCCGGCCAAGTTACTGCACAGCACTCTACTTCCAGTGACCTTGTTGGTAATGCCCTGTATGTGTGTAAAAGATAAGCTAATTTATGTTGATAAATCGATGTATATCGTAATAGACGAACATTCATGGTGTGCTTACAAATGAATACTAACGGCCAATATTAATAATCAATCCTAATCCAAAACTTGCTGTCCAAGATTGATATTTTGATCCATTTTTATACGATCGCTTGCCAATAACATATCTGTGGACAGGATAAATATAGCAATTAGGTAAAGGATAGGCCGACGGATACGCAGCTATCTAGATTGCTTGAAATCCATCTTAAGAGAAATATTATTAACATTGGCCGTTAGTCTATCACCAGCTTAAGATGACCTGTGCAGTCAAATATATATTCCGGATTTCAAGTTGGTCAGTTTATACTGAGAGTTGTGACTGTATTTTTTAAAATTATTATCTGATAACCTAAAAGAATAATGGTAAGCTAATTCTCAATATTCGGTTTACTTAACACGAACTTTATAAATGAAATTAAGTGAATTCTATGCATGAGAACTGTTCTGAAATTAAACTACTTTACCAATAATTCACAATAAATTGGTTTAAGCAGATAAACTAATCTCACGAACACTGAAGTTATATTCACTCACGATATTGTTAAATTCATGGAGAAAATATAATAAATTGCAAGGCCAATAGTAATAGGTCAATGTTACATAACGACGTGGCTTATTGATAACCTAAAACTAAAATTGTATAACTTCGAGGTCGAATATAATCAATTCAGCCGTCTCGCTGCGGGTAATTTTATAACCTTATTTGGTATATAATACATATCTAAATGGATGTATGATAATAAGTACCTAGTATGCATATTTAAAAAAATGCTTGAGAATAAATACCGCAAGCTTTTAAAACAAAGTATAATAATAATACTCGTATTATACTTTCTTTTAAAAGCTTGCGGTATAAACGACCCGCCTACTGCTACGAATCGCATAGGCGCTACGGCGTGCTACAATTTGTTACGCCGCTGCTACGACGAATCATTCATTCGTGATATTAACCAATAAAAACAAAATAGGTACACCGATATAATGATTTCTTTTTGTCAAAACGTTTAGGTTTGTGTGTTGCTAATCTAAAGCATTTAACTAAAGGATTTACTTGTAACTGTTTCTTTTTATTTTTTGTGCATACTTGTCATTTTTATACACCAAATTTACAATTACAATTTCGTTATTTACTATATTGTTGGTTTCGGAGTTTTAGCAATTAATAAGGTGATATTTTTGATTTTATTTAACAAGTTATCGGTACTGCCAGGTATATCGTAAGTAACGAGCATAGGTTACATAGGTTATTACCAACAAAACCACTGGTGGTGGAGTGCTGTAAGGCAGCTTAAGGATCCACCGCATTACCTATTCCTGCCGCCATAATGTCATATTCTTGTTTTGCACAATAGGCATAACATCACAGCCACTGGACAGTAACGCACTACCTAGTATCAATGGTATCTTATCCCACGATTCTTTATCATTATTTTATTTTCTCTTGACTGCCAGGAACAAAGAGAAATAATTTTTTTGCAACTCTACTCAAACAAATTGACGTTTATTGCAATTTTCATAGGTTTTCTTGCCACAAGAAAAGTCATGGTGTCTAACCGAAATTATAAAATTATAAACGTGAAACTGTAAAACACTATCTAGACTTCTATAAGTACCTAAATCATCTACTTACACAAAAATAAAGCATTTTCCTTTATTTGTCTGGGATTCCGTCATTAGATCCAGACTTCGTGACAATTGAATTACCACAAGGACAAGTTCTTGTAAATAAAAAAAAAGAGTTTTAAAATGATAAGTGACGGAGTAATCGATTAACATACATAAAAAATATAAGTGTAGAACATACAACCTCCTTTTTTTGAAGTCGGTTAAAAATAAGCCCAATGTGTGGAGATGTTCTTGAGTTTATCACCTCTGTAGTCTAGCGGTTCAGTTGTTAGACTTGACTGCATGAGGTCCCAGGAAATTTTCTAATAAAAAATGTTGCTCGAGATAGGATATAGGATAGGCTTGCCACCTATCACATTGTGGGACTTGTATCTTCGGCTAGTCGAAGCCCACGACTCGTGGGTGCCCTGGTTGAGCCTACCTTTTCGGGGATGTGGGCGTTAAAATACTTTTTGTTCTCGAGTTTTAATATAAAACAAACATTACACACATTACAATTTGCTCGATACAGGCGCCTTATACCGATTAAGGTAGATGTTATTTGTTCAGGTTCATAGACAAACTATTAGTCTATAATCTTATTGAATCTCAAATGTAATTAATAATTATATTTGAATTTGGACTAATGTCTCATCAGTAGTTTTATGAATACTATTAATGTGTTTGGATGTACGAATTTTACGATTATTTGATGTATTTTTGTTACTCAATGCGGGGGTTCGGCCTAAAGTACAAGTCAAATTTCATTGAAAATACAAAAACATACGCTTTGTTGAAGTTTGATGAAACTTAGTTGATTTTGTAGACACATTATATATCCAACACGAGTAAAACGATGATCTAAACTTCTAATTATCTTTCCTTTTCATTTGTGTTCAAAATCTGCGCTGAAAAATTTTAGCTTCTGTAAAATTTCCAAATATGACTGTTCTGGAGTGTCGACTGTTGAAGTATTTTAGCTAAATAATAATTTATTTTATTGAACTGCTAAGAAATATTCACTTCTGTTTTTCAGACTCTTCAGGAAGAATTGACCGGGGCTGCTTTTCATCCGCTCGATGACAATTTACTTATTACCCACGGGAAAGGACATTTAGCTTTTTGGAATCGACGGAAAGATGGTTTCTTTGAACGCACTGATATAATAAAACCGGTACGTTGTTAATTTAAATCTGATATTCACGATCGAGTTGAGTAGAGAATAATGTTGTAGAGATATCTTTTTTTAATTTTAAAGGTAAGAAAAACATGTTGCATATACCACTGTTAGGTGGGTGTTTAATATTTTGCGATTGTTAATTAGATATCTTATTCTTTATATTGGAACTCGACAATGGTATCGAAAAGATTAAGCTGGTTATAGCTTTTACCGGATTTTAATGAAGGTAAATTTCTAAATTTTTGGTGTCGGACTTGACTGCATGAGGTCCCGGGTTTGAATCCCGGGTCGGTCAACAAAAAGAAAATTGGGTTTTTCCAATTTTCTAAAAAAAAAACGTTGCTCGGGATTGGAAATGTGCCCGGTTTGCGATAGGCTTGCCACCTATCACATTGTGGGACTTAGTGTCTTCGGCTAGTCGTGGGTGCCCTGGTTGTGCCTCTGCCTACCTCTTCGGGGATATGGGCGTTAAGGTACTTTTTTTTAAATTTCTAAACTACAAATTGAATAAACATGTAATTTACATTACTAGTTATTACACTAGTGCCTAGAAGTCAGGATAGGTTGTAAATCTCCAAAGTTTTTCTTCTACGTATATATGTACACAAGAATGTACACAAAAAATAAAATCTGTCGAACCGTTCCAAAGGAGTGATACCTTTTGAGATGTTGCAACGTTATTTCCAGCCATCCCGGACACATGTGACCGCTCTCCAGTTTGAGCAGGACGGCGACGTGGTGACCGCTGACAGCGACGGCTTCATCACGATATACAGCGTCGACAGCGATGGTGCCTACTTCGTCAGGATGGAATTTGAAGTCAGTGACATTTTGCCTACAAGTCTTAGACTTAGGAAAATTATAATTACATAATGGGCAAACGATAACAATACAAATCATAGGTGCAGATATTATAGAAAAAGTTAAACAACCAAAAATATCTTCTTTATAATGACTGCAAAAACTTAGTTCTTCAATCGCCTTTCTAAAAAGAAGATCTCAATTCAAATATTGGTCCAAATTTTATGATGTAGTTCTTAAGTATCTAATACTGAGTAATACATTTTTTGTAACTTGGATATCATTAGATTGAGACTGAAGTCAGATTTTTACAGCTTGACTGCATTTAATTTTTTTGTCTTATAATATTGATATTACTTAAAATGATTCTGTTAGTGTAGATATGCTACTAGTGTAATAACTGTGGTAATATTTTCAAGTTTAATGTATTCGGTTCTTTAGATTTTTAAACAATTACTATTTATTTGACCTATACAATTTCTCCTAATCTATGCCGCCTCGTTGATCGAGTGGCTAGCGTACACGCCTAACTACACTGACCAACCGCAAGGCTCGGGTTCGATTCCCGACGGGAATTTGTGAGATGAACATTTAGGTGTCTGCATTTTCATTTCTGGGTGTTTATTAAATTCATTCTTTTATCTGTTAAAGTATTTCTATGTATTGGTATCGTTGACTAACACCCATAAGACAAGCATATAATTTGATTACTTTGGAGTTAGATTTAATTTGTGTAACATGTCCAAGGATATTTATTCATTTATTTCTCTCTCCACAGGCACACATAAAAGGAATCAGCTCGCTGGTTATGCTTTCCGAAGGCACACTCATATCAGGCGGGGAAAAGGATCGAAAGATATCAGCTTGGGACACTCTGCAAAACTACAAAAAGATAACAGAAACGAAGGTATTTGTTACTCTTTACGCAATTGAACAGAAAAAGATGAATTCACTAGAACAAAAAAAACCGTAAATTAAAATAATGAAGACCATAACTCGGTGATAGGGTCTCAGTAACCAGTTCAGGCGAGTTACCTGAACTGGTTAATATCAACAATTGATATGACGATATTGTCTGCCACTGTCATTTCGATATCGATGATTATCGGCGCTGGTACACGAGCCCATGCAAAAGGAAAATTCTAGCCTCCGATTGGCAACGCATTTTTGATACATATAAACGACATTTGCCCCCGTGTTGGTCTGGACTTCTTTGCAGAATAGACCATCTGCCTTCCTGTCAGACAGCTCGTAAAAGGCGAGCATAGTCATACCGACACCGTGACATTTGACCAGGTGATAGAGTTTCGCAGCGACTCGTCTGGATTGGTAACACCGCCTTCTCTATTCCTGTCGCCATAATGTCAGCGCTTGTCGTTGACGTGTTCCGGTTCGGAGGATAAGGTAGCCGATAAACTTATTTTTGCTCGAGACTTAAGATCCTAGCCTCAGACTGGCAACAAGAAGTTAGGTTGGCAAAATGCATGAATTTCTTACCATTAGGACATCCGTTTGCTTGCTTGCCAGCCAACATCATAAGAAAATACCATCAGGATGTCCGTCTGCTTATTTGCCTTTCCATAGCTTGTAAAAAAGTATCGAAATAACATGATAATAACTTTGCCTTATATTTTTCATTGCAGTTACCAGAATTAGCTGGAGGGGTTCGTAGTATATACCCGCAGAGACCCGGACGAAACGACGGCAACTTGTACGTGGGCACCACTCGCAATAACATCATGGAAGGATCACTGCAGAGGAGATTTAATCAGGTAAAAATCTATATACGTGATGACAAAACTTTGGACCCCTTTTTACGAAAATTGCGCAAAAACGCAGGAGCATAAAATTTGGCACACTATAGTTATGTGTAGGAGAAGTGCAGAACGCTAATATTTTTCA
This sequence comes from Calephelis nemesis, assembly GCA_002245505.1. Taxonomy (NCBI): domain Eukaryota; kingdom Metazoa; phylum Arthropoda; class Insecta; order Lepidoptera; family Riodinidae; genus Calephelis; species Calephelis nemesis. The sequence continues at coordinate 284,272 of NJDD01000231.1, forward strand.
ATAATAATGCTTATAAAGTACATTAAATCAATAAATAAAACATTACCCACACTGCCATGCAATTGACACACACAAACTAATATGTTGATGATAACGATAAAAGATCACAGATGGCGCACTAAAAATTTTGGAAACAAAGTAGTTGGTCTTGATGATGGCGTTCTTCTCAACAAGATATTAAAATTTATTATTGCCGAATTTCGACCAACGGCTCACCACGAGTTAATTTAATTAATCATTAAGAATTATTTTATTCATTCAGATCATTTGTACTGACCTTTATTTTACAATTTTATTATATCCTCTGTGTTCATTACCTGCAAAACCACTGGTGGTAGAGTGCTGTGCCACAATTTGCCGGGGATCTACCGTCTTACCTATTCCTGCTGCCATAATAAGAGTGTCATGTTTTGTCATGTTTTGGTTAGAGGTAGTTTCAATCATTTTACCGAATTTTTATTTATGTATTTATTATCCAGTCATCAAGTTGATATTTCCAATAAAAAATCGCGACTTAATGATAAATTAAATGTTAACCGACGTCCGTGAGTGCGGTCGTTAGTGTTTTTGGGATTTTACTTGTTTGAATTAGTATCTTCAGCTAGCTACGAGTATCCTGGTTTTAATTATGCCTACATAAGGGAATACAGGCATAAATATACACATGTATAACATATTTTACCAAAAAGAAAATTGGGTTTTTCCAATTTTATAATAAAAAAACACGTTGCTCGGGTGCCCGGTTGGCGATAGGTTTACCACCTATCACATTGTGGGACCTAGTGTCTTCGGCCAGTCGTGGGTGCCCTGGTTGTGCCTCTGCCTACATCTTTAGGGATGTAGGCGTGAAGATACTTTTTAACATATTTTAATCGTACAATCGCTTATAAATTCAGGTGGTGTTTGGTCACTACAAACAACTGATGGGTGTAGCGGTACATCCCGACGACGAAATGTTCGCCACAGCTGGACAAGATAAGAACATCGCTTTGTGGAAAGGACACAAACTCGTGTTTGCGTTACAGGTAATAACTCGCGATTATTTTTATTATTAAGGTTTTTTTGCGCTTTTTAACAGTCGTACACGCCCGGAGTTCGTGGCACGATGTCGTTAGATATTTAAAAAAATACAACTTTTCGACTTTATTTCCAGAAATTTGTTCGCTAAATTGATGAAAACAATGCCTCAGCAAACAAACAAAACAATAAATAATAATAATAAATAAATAACAATGCTATAACTTTTAAGCCAATTATTAAATTTATAACTAGTTTAATTATTTATTACCAATACTTAATTAGATACCAGAATATATTTAATAAAAACCCAGACCCAGAAATGCAGACACCTAAATGTTTATCACACAAATGCCTGCCCCCGTAGGGAATTGAACCCGAGCGTCGCGATTGGTCGATGTGGTTGGGCGTGTACGCTAGCCACTCGACCAAAGACGGTTTATTACTTAGCTAAGACGTAGCAAGCTTATAATAGAATTGGCACATTGTTATTATAAGCTTGCTACGTCTTAGCAGGTGAACTAACAATTCGGACATCTTAATATGCATTAGCAATACGAGTATTATACCTACCTTTATATTTTTTGTAATGACTAATGTGTTTCTAACGTCTCGGTTTTAACAACTTTACCGGAGTTTGTGTGCGAGCAAAGTACTCAGTCCGAGTCATCCTTACAACGCCGGCAACAATTACGTCGATTGATTGAAGGAGTAGTGGACGGACGGAAGAGTGTCCTTTGTCGACGAGATCGGCGTTGATAATGTAGCGTAGTGTAGGTGATAGTGTAGTGTACTTCAACTCAATAATACAGCACGTAGTTCTGCACATTGTAGTTTGGGAAACTATAGGCAAGGTGTATGTGGTGTGTCAGGTGGGGTACGAGTGCGTGTCGCTGGCGTGGCACCCGGTGGGGGGCGCGCTGGCGGCGGGCAGTGCGGAGGGGCACCTGGCGGTCCTCAACGCGGACACCGCCGCCCACGCCGCCACCATCCGCGTCTGCGGCTCGCCGCTCACCTGTCTGCAGTACAACTCCGGTACCTGTCTCCTATTGGAAATCCTCTTCAAACTGTTTTACCCTCATGGCGATTCGCTCCGAGTTTTCTGTGCACAATAGCTATCTGCCTTCCTGCCAGGTAGCTCGCAAGAGAAGAGTATAGGTTAAACGTGTCATTATCAGCAAGGTGGTTGTGCTCTGTGCAAGTAGAACAAAGTAGAAGGAGAGTAACTCGTCCGAGTGGAGAGCGCTGTGCAAGTAGAGCAAAGTAGAAGGAGAGTAACTCGTCCGAGTGGAGATCCACCGCCTTACCCTTTCTTGGGAAATAATGACAGTGTCACGTTCCAGTCCGGAGGGTAGAGTAGACCTGCACGATTGGCCCAATACCTCGTCTACAGAAAAGCTTCGCACCTATAACACCTACGGTGTCTATAGGCCACTGTTATCTCTTACCATCAGCAGAGCCGTGTGATTATTCGGTGTTTTATCACAAAAAAAACTTCACAGCAATTATTTTCGCGACACTGCAACATCTTGTGTAATATCTCAAAGTGCGGTTTAAAGTACGTTGATATTGATGACATGAACCCAAGAAAATTGCCACTACCAAAGATCTCACAGTTACGCGTTAAGAAGAAAAAAAATCACTTCAAAAACATTCAAGGAAAGTTTAAGAAGCAGAGTCTTGGTATACTTGGTATACCATGAGTTGGTATAGATTACGTTCGACAAGTTACGTGTCGAAATTTGTGACACTTTTGGTCTAAAAATGTGTTTCTCTTAGTTACCGATAGAGGCGCTGTTCAAAGTTTTCATAAAAATAATTTACAGAGACGGTAGCGAGTATAGTAAACTTGACAAGCAAGTAAACTCATGATTAGGTCTCATTTCTAAATGAGTTACCGATTTAGGTATTATGTTACTAGGTAATTGTTGGCGTATTGTTTATCAATAACGTTTGAAATAAAGCTGAAAAAGCAAGTGAAATTATTAATCACTAGCTGCGCCCCGCGGTTTCACCCGCGTAAGTCCCAATCCCGCGGGAACTCCGGGATAAAAAGTAGCCTATATGTTATTCTGGGTCTTCAGCTACCTACATACCAAATTTCATCGTAATCGGCTTTGTAGTTTTTGCGTGGAAAAGTAACAAACATCCATACATCCATACATGCAAACTTTCGCATTTATAATATTAATAGGATAAATCTAACAACTAACACAAGAAAAATGTTTGAATTAGCGGTTTTCCTATTTCAGCTGGTGACATGCTGGCGATCGGGTCACAGAACGGAAGTATTTACCTATTCAGAGTTTCTCGAGATGGATTTTCTTACAAGAAGTCTAACAAGATCCGAGGGACTCAACCTTTGGTTCAGTTGGATTGGAGTCTTGATGGAAATTACCTGCAAACGGTCACCGCAGAGTACGACTTATCTTTTTGTAAGTAATCACCCAGACTATTATACCTTCATTAAGTTTAAGTCATATCTGATAGTTACCGATATGATAAACTTAGCCAAACTAAGAACATAAAGACCAAAATTATTGCTCCAGGCTCGATGTACCTCGAGCCACGAAGTTATTTTTTTCCAAATTTATTATATTATGTTAACTAGGAAGGAAGCAAGACAGGTTTGTCAGGATCGTGAGGTCTGGCACTCGATACTCTCTGCCTACCCCGTAAGTTACTTGGCGTGAAGATATGTATGTATGTATGTATGTATATTAACTAGCAGGTTTGCCTTAACTTATTGGATTATTTCCAGCTATCTACGTTTGATAGATAGATATAGTAAATTTATGATAACAAATAGTTTTGATACTTTGACGTTAAATCTTTTTTTATTTAACATTACCAGACTCGACAGTTTTGAATTTTACAATGCTTTTGCAGAATTTACAAACTCTTTCAATACCATTACCCTACAAATCCTTTTGGTATATTTAAACATTCCTTCCACTTTATACCTAACAGAAACGTATCCTTTTATTACTAACTAGCTTCCGCCCGCGAATTCGTCCGCGCGGATGTCGGTCTACACGTGATAAAACTAAAATGTTAAGATTTTTTTCTACGTATTTTTTCAGGATAAAAAGTCTCCCATTTTATGCCCAGGATAATAAGGTATAATTATACCAAGTTTCATCAAAATCGAACCGTTAGTTTTCACGTGATGCCTGAACATACAGATCTGTCTCTACAGACAAAAAAATTTTTAATCACATATTTGGGTTTGGTATCGATCCAGTAACACCCCCAGCTATTTATTTTTTCAATATTTTCAATGTACAGAATTGACCCTTCTACAGATTTATTATATGTATATGTATAGTCAGTGTAAAGTTTTTACGCTGTCAAGTTATGCGGCTATTACGCATTTTTTCTGTATTTGTAAGTATGAAATTTCTGCTTTATTGGTCACTTATTTACGTCTCTGAATATCTACATTCGACGCAATATTAAACGATTATGGTACGAGTACCTGATTATTCCCCGTGTTGGTCCGAGCTCCTTTGCAGAATAGACCATCTGCCTTCCTGCCAGGCAGCTCGGCTTACCGTCACTAACACCGTGACATTTGACTAGGTTGTAGAGTTTCGCAGCGACTCGCCCGGATTGGTACCACTGCCTTACCTATTCCTGCCGCCATAACGTCATGACGTGTTCCGGTTCGGAGGGTAAGGTAGCCGATAAACTTACTTTTGCTCGAGGCCTAACATCCTGACCTCAGGTTGGCAACACACCATTACCATCTTTGGTGTCTCTAGGCGGCGTGAATTTCTTACCATCAGGAAATCAGTCTGCTTGTTTGCCTTCCTATAACATAAAAAAAAATCCTACTATAGAATATATTCTAATAATCGTATTAAACATTAGTCTTTTATTTACCCGTATATAAGTATTGTATACCTATGTAGGTACTTATCACTAAAGTAATAATAAAGGTTGAAAAAAGCTTTTGTTTGACAATGTTAAACATTATGGAGACAGGCTTAGCTATTCTGTATAGATTTTCTTTCTTTTGCTTCTCCTGAAGATTGTGCATTTTGATATAACCAGTTATTTCCTTGGGACCAGCGATTTGTTTGTACGTGTGTACTGTAATTTTGCTTTAAATTGTAATTAATACATTATTTATCTATTTGTATTTTCACCTTTTTTGGTTGCAGGGGATATCAAAGCATTATCACCAGAAAAAAGCCCGATAGCAATGAAGGACGTGAAATGGGCGACTTATAACGCGACTGTTGGATTTTTAGTATCAGGTGAATACGATAATTTTTTCTTTTGTATTATATGTAGAATACACAAACTTGAATAATCGAATGGAAATCGGCAAATTTATGTATGTCAATTTTTTCATCTATATCCTTCTTAAATTTAAACACTACTACTACATCTTGAAAAAGGTAGTTGTTATTCTCCGCACAAAATCGCCATTATCATAGCCATCATGAGCCTATAGACCTAAGTATGTGACTTCGCAAGCTTCAGGGTTTGGGGCATGTATGGTATATAAAAACTGCGCTTTCTTAAGTAAACTCCTTAATTAAAGGTTGATGTGATTAGCAAAAACATCAAAGAAGAGGAAGAGATAATTGTGATAGTTAAATGTAACTAGGTACTTGTATTGTGTCAGACCCATATTATCGATCTGTGGATTATTGAATATCCCGGTTTTCCCAAAGAGGTTTGTACCGCATGGCAAAAAAACTAAAATTGGGCATGCATTAATCAATTAACTGCTTCCAGGAATATGGAATAACCGTTTCTACCCGATGACTTCACTAATCACGAGCGCAAGTCGATCAGCAGCTAATGACCTCCTCATTAGCGGCGACTCCGATGGATATTTGCGGCTGTTCCGGTATTTATTTGTTTCAAAATAACCTAATCCAGTTATAAATAGGATCGCATTAAATATTCGTTTGGATAAAATTAGGTAGCAACCTTATGAGCGAAATTATCAGCTTTGTCTTCGAAATCTGGTTGTTACATTGAAAAATACTGATTTATGAAGACAGATAGAGATAAGATTCCTATTGCATTGTAGGACTTAGAGTTTTTGGCTAGTTGTGGACACCATCCCTTGCCTACATCTTTAAGCAATAAAGTGAAGATACTTTACTTACTTTCAATAAGATGATAGATACCAATTTGGCGAGTTATAGCATAATTTTACTTAAAATTAGATGTTAGACATTAGGCTAATGAAAGAGATTTAAGCCAGACAGGTTTGTTAGGGTCGTGTGGGTTGGCACTCGATACTTTTTGCCTACTTTGGGACTTTTCGTTAAGATATGTATGCATGTGTATTTAACGTTACACCCTACCCTAATAAGGTCTACACATATTGTGCTTATGTTAATGACCAAAACACAATAGCCTATACGATAGCTTCCTTGGAACTTTCTGAACTTTTTTTACATTTAATACTCAATGTAATATACTCATCATCATCATCATCAGCCGGAGGACGTCCACTGCTGGACATAGGCCTCCCCCAAAGAGCGCCACTAGTCATGGTCACCAGCCGCTTGTAACCAGCGACCCCCTGCGGCTTTGACCAGATCATCAGTCCACCGGGTGGGAGGTCATCCAACACTACGTCCTCCGGTGCGGGGCCACCACCCGAGAACTTTTCTTCCCCAACGGTTGTTGGATTTGCGAGCAATGTGGCCTGCCCATTGCCACTTCAGCTTGTTGACTTTCTGGACTATGTCGGTTACTCTCATTCTCTTGGAGATCACCGAATTACCGCCGATTATACTCCTCGGTCTTCTGTATAATCTAGCGCAGTGTATGAATGTGGTCTACGGTGCTAAAGCCTTTACGGCACCCGGCTTGTTCGGGAGGTTGGAAATTGTCCAACCTGCGTGATATTCGGTTCGTGTTGACCCTTGAAAACAACTTGTAAACGTGACTCAGAAGTGAGAAGGGTCTATAATTTTTCAATAACGTTTTATCATCTTTCTTGAAAAAGAGAACCACCACACTTCTGGTCCATATGGTCCATCTGGTCATGGTTCTGGTAATATACTAATTCGTCTCAGCTCATTGGGAAAACATTGGAATGAGTTCCTTTGCTAATCCCGCTACAATAATTAAGCACTTGTTTTCTGTTCACAGGTATCCATGCGCTAGTCCGAAAGCGGAATACAACGAGACGAAAGTGTACAGTGGGTCGATATTCGCAACTCGGTTCCTGTTCAACGACCGCTGCCTCGTCAGCTCGGGCGGGTCAGACGCGGCGCTGATGTTGTGGGAGCTGGTGGAGGACTAGCGCCACGCCGCGCTGGCGCCGCCCCCTCTCCTAACGCTAGCGCCTCCGACCCCCTCCCCGCCCCCCGCGCTCGCCGCTCGAGCCGTGCCGAAACAAACATTCCGAGTTCTCGACTTTGAAGAACTCGACTGAATGTCAACGGTTTGATTCTGGAAACTTTGATCCTCTAATGTGTATTCAAATGGGTGAAAATTCCCGAAAATTTTATCGGAATTCCCATTCTTGACTTCGATGACGTCTGATTCTGGAAACCTCAAACTTATAAAGAGGTTTTAAAAATGAAGTAGATTCTTCGTCTGATGTTTATAATGTTAAATACGATCTTACGAGAAATCGAATATTATGGGAAATTATTCAAGGTATGGCAAGTTATTGGAGCAACCATTCCCTGACATAAAATGGGACAATGTTCTGTGAAATTGCAAGATCTGGTTATTCTACTTGACATGTTTTTATAGTCTACAATGAATGTCTCGAAAAAGGGTATTTCTATAGATATACTGCCATCTGCTATAAATGTTGTAGCTGTTTTAAATGATTGGTACAATGTCATCTTGTCATGTGATTGTATCTAACAGTGATCTGTCTATCTAACATAGAGTCTGTTAAATATATCTGACTTACCTTTTCATACATTACATCTTTTTTAGTGGATTATTACTGATTTGTAGTTCTTGATACCCAGAATTTTTCAGGGTAATTTTCTACTCCACTGTAGAATTGATTAAATGTTACATTTTTCTTAGTATTAGTCGCGAATAACAATCAAAAAATTTAAAATTACCACAATGTTAAAAAATTCCAAAGATCACTGAAATCTTTACAACGTAGGTAGGTACATTGAACACGTGTAATTTCCTACAATATGAATGTAACGAACTGAATTAACACCTGTTATTTTTAAAAAAAGTACATATCAATAGCTGTTAAAGTTTTTACTTATTACCACAGCAAGTCTGCTACAAGCACGACCGTCACGAACATGATGGCAAATATACCTAATATGGATTACTAACTTTAGCAAACAGAACACTGCGGCAAAATAAGAACTAAACCAAAATTACGTAAAATGCAAATGACACACTCTCTTATACAACGAAAGCAAAATTGCACTCTTATAAGTGATTTATAAGCTCACAATATTGCTCTGAAGTATAATATAAACACGCTTGTTATGAATAAATTACGCATGTCAGTAATGATGAAACTTAAGACGTCACTTAGAGGCTCGTATTACGCTGAGCCTCCGCGTCGCTAGAATAATAATCACTATCCGATGACATATCGGTTGGCACCTTGGTTTTGAGGCCTCCTGTAATATTATTTCAGATTAATCTATTTTTATGGATTGCATCAAGCCAACAAAGATTACATTAAAAACCGACCGCCCACTAGCAATTGTTATTTTTTAACTTGAACTTGAAATCTCGAAATAACATCCATTCGCGAAGATTCATCCATAATTATAGAATTCTGGTGACATCCAGTTCGTAAACACGAAGAAAAAACATTATTTCTTCTTCAGTAAAACAATCACTTGGAGTTTAGTTACTTACCCTACATGACAATGAAGATGAATATAAATTACAGTTATCCGTAATGATCTCACTATAGAATTAAGTACTGTCGGTGTTTAACAATTTGAAATTATTAACGAATAATAGCGATACCGTATTTTTTGATTATTATTAAGTAGTTACATATTCCTTAGGCGATTAACACATGGCACCGCGCACCGCCAAGGTAGGTGGTGAAGCGGATCTTAAGTTGCATTGGCCTCTTAAAATCCGTAGGTACCTAACACACGAACTCCGCCCGACAGCGCGGTCAGACGGTGCGGTATCTTACGGAATTAAAAAAATATGAAAAAAATAGCTAGCTAATAACCACGATTTCGGCGGCGTTCTTAAGTTATCAAGTTCCTACTCTGGAAGGTCTCATCAGGAAATCATTTCTGCAGCACCTACGCGAAGCGCAAACGCAATTTAACTTTATAGGAACATAGTCATTTTCACATTTATTTCATTAGTAGGGATATTACAAGTTTATAAAAGCTTATAAGCTTACGCTACCTACCTATTTAGAAAAATGCGATAGACGCTTACTATCAAAATGTTTAAAAAATTGGAAGGCAAAACTTCCAATTTTCAAATTAATATAACAGAAAAAAATTGTAAAATATTTAATAAATGTAATTCGAATTTAATGAATTTGCTGCATATTTTAACAAGCAGATATTATAAATACTCGTATACCTACTAAAAATGTTGTTTATCTATCATACTAGGTATCTACAAAAATATCTGGATTAAAATGTAATAGAAGAAGCGTATGTCTAAATATATGTAATTTTCTTTGTTCATACATTTCTCTTACAAGAGCGACCATAAAGAAACAGAATATCTCGCACACAAGTGCAAAAATAATTCTTGCTGTACATAATCTTAATAAATATAAATTATGTGTCACGTTGTTTTGTCCGTGATGGACTCCTAAACTACTTAACCAATTTCAATCAAATTTGCACACCGTGTGCAGTTTGATCCAACTTGAAAGATAGGATAGCTTACATCTCAATCTATGATAGAAAAAAATTACCATCCTAGCAATGCCGGAACAGTCAGCTAGTAATCAATAGTAATATAGCTATCAAACCAAAATTAGGATTTCATTTTTTGATTTAAAAATATTTACGTATGATTTTAATATTTCTATAACAGGTAGAGCACTGGTTGTAGAGTGCTATGTAGCATTTTGCCTATGCAGGTATCCACCGTCTTGTCTATTTCTGCTTCCATAACGACACTGTCATGTTCCGGCCTGGACAGCTATTTGATGTACACTTTTCCATTTTCAGTTGGCCACTGAGATACGTTATCAGCCCCCAGACATTATAATTGATTTAATTAGTTTCCATGTTTATTTTTATTAGCACGTACCTAAATTTGATCTTCTTTGAATCTAAAATGAAAGAAAGCCTATAAGATTGCAATGTCTTATTCAATTTATGTAGGCTTTACACGATGTTTATTTGTTGAAGATAATCTAAAACAGACTTAATATAGTATACATTTAGCTATATTTTGCGTAAAGATATGTATGGTGGTAAATTTACCTAAAGCGTATTTTAAAAATACTTAATGGTAATTCGTGAAAAAAATAACTATTAAATAAATATATTTTTCAAATAAGGCTCTAAGCAATGCCATTACATTTTAATATCACTGAATTGAAAAAAGCTTGCTATGAAGTCCACTGCCATTTGAATTATTATAATTAAGCGCACTATAGTTCGTAGAAAATATATAATTTAAAAAAAAATAAAGATTTCAAAAGAATTCTTGTTAAAACAAAAAATACTTTATTATAATGTTGACGACTTAAATGCTGTCAAAATTGGTATATTTCATTAGTCCCATTTTGAAACAATCTTGTTATTGCTCAAGCTCGGGTCTAGTTCAAATTACACTGAGAAGCACTGTCAATAAAATTATATTTAATATCCTTTAGAAAGTAACTACCTAGAGAAAATGTGTAGATTTACTTGATTGGATAAGTAACACAGTAGATGTAGCTATTTTATACGAACACATTTTTCACTGACGATAATTTCTTTAAAAACATTTTATATGTAAACACTCAGAGAAGAAAACACTTCCATAGAAATAGTGTATATTTATATGTATAAAATGTGTACGACTATGTTATATCTGAGAATTATATTAGTTTTTATATGGTTTTAGATTACTAAGTAATATTAAATGTGTATTTGGTCATTGATATCCGAAAAAAATTCCTACATATAGTTATAACTTGTTTTTGAAAATAAAAATTTGTCCACTTCCTTTTTTTTGGGTGTTAAACGGATAAAGTAACCGATGCTTAAAGTTTGTGGTGGCAAACCGTTTTATAGAAAATACCGAAATATACCTTCCATGAAATAATATGTCGTAATAAAGTTATAATAAATACGTTTTATGTTAATGATAACAAAATGTATTGTAAGAAAATCCTTTTAAACAGGACAAAATATATTTCCACAGTTATAACAAATGGTGAAGATTTTATAGAAATCTTTAAATTTGTTTGAGTGTATTGTTGAAAATGTTAAATGATATCTCGACTTGGTCTTGGTCTGGGTAACATGAAAGTTTGGATGCGAATTTGATTCCTTTCTTTCGATTTTGTAACAAGTTTCATGAAGCCAAGTCTGCTTATTTCAAAAAAGAATTATTTGATTAACACGACTACTGAATATCCAATTTTGCTACTACTTGACAACTTCCAATCTCATATATATTTCATACGTAATAAAATATATTTTATTTTAAATATTTTATACGTTATCTGCAAGAACTATGTTAACAAATAAGTAGACTTGACGACAAGAACTTCCAATTATTAATGCAATTAAAGTAATTATTTAACTTGGTTATTGTTTTTATTTATGTAGATATTTTTGAATCCTAAATTTTGTTATATTTATGGACATCTCACTACGAAAAGGGTTTAAACCTATTTTATACAGCAACAGATACGAAAAACGCATGCATGCCGCATGCCGCCTGATTTTTTGTATAAATAGACAGTATTTTTAAATCTTGAAGAGTTGTTCAGATTTAGATTATCACGATGAGACTTACATTCTCCCGTCTTTTCAGTGCATACTGTTCCTTTTAACGAGGGAACAGTTGGAATACGATTCTGAGGCTTAACGTCTATATAATGTATGACCTTAATTTTGGACCTCATTATTCCATATATATAATCATTAAAATGAAGACGAAGTATAAAAGTAAGTATATCCCAGAGTAGTATTAATCTAAATTTAAAAAAGAAACATGAACCCCCGTTAAAACATCTAAGTATATACTTACATATACGACCGCCTCGTTGGTCGAGTGGCTAGCCTAGTCGCCTAACTACATCGACCAACCGCGAGGCTCAGGTTCGATTCCCGACGGGGGCAGGCATTTGTGTGATGAACATTTAGATGTCTGCATTTCCGGGTGTGGGTGTTTATTAAATTTATTCTGGTAACTATTTAAGTATTTCTATGTATTAGTACCGTTGACTAACACCCATAACACAAGCATATAATTTGCTTACTTTGGGGTTAGATTCAATTTGTCCAGGGATATTCATTTATTTATATACTTAGATGTTTTACTACATTAAGTATATCCTAATGTAGTTAAGGAACATCTCGAGCACGTCAACTTTCAAACAAAATCCACTTGGATTTCAGTCCTTTGTCTGATCATTACTATTTTTTGTTATATTGGAAGGCAAACAAGCTGTCGCATTTCCTGATGGTATATAATTCACGCTGCCTAGAGACACCAAAGGTGGTAATGGTGCGTTGCCAACTTGAGAGCGGGATGTTACGCCCCGAGCAAAAGTAAGTTTACCATGTTACCTTATCCTACGAACCGAAACACGTCAACAGCAAGAGCTACCGTTATGTCGACAGGAATAGGTAAGGTGGGGGTACCGATCCGGCCGAGTCGCTGCGAAACTCTACCACTTACCAGAAGTCACGGGATAAGCGACGGTAAGCTTATGGTCGCCTTTTACGAGCTGCCTGGCAGGAAGACAGTTTCTTCTGCAAAAGAGCCCAAACCAACACTTTCCTTTTGTTAAGGGTTTATGGTGCTAAAGATAGACAGACATACACACACTTTTACTGAAACCCCACCTTTTTAGTCGGAAGTTAAAAATGAAATTACTCATTGTTCAAAAATACACACACGGGAATTTCCGGTATTAACTGTTTCACGGCTAGTTCATATTTAAACGATACTTTAAATTATTTTTGAAATATTGACGAACATTTTTAGGTCCAATCACACCCCACGATTTCAATCGGACACGGCAAAATGTCTTTCATTTCCGCGAAAAAAACATACTTCCAGGCGTGTTTTCGATTCTGAGTAATAACAATAAATATTGTGTTATTATCAGTATTCGAGCAAGAAAACTGGGATATGATTATGTCACTAGGCACTATTAATCAAAAAATTAACTTTGGTAATCACTAGTCCGTTACTAATTAAATTCTTTAATCGTTAAAGCGTTACATTTCGAAAGATTTAACGCATGTTAATCGTTAGAGTTAATTAATTATTAACACATGTTAAAATGCAGTTCGTACTAATGATCTACATATAAAAACTTTTTTTGGATTAGGGAAAACAAAGGTTAGAATAAAAAAAAGACGTGTATGACTTGGAGTATGTAACTTGGTCATCTGGGGGTCTACCATAAGCTCTTAAATCAGGAATGTTTTAATACTACATCGACTTTTCGTACCATGACGTCTCTAAGCAATCTTGTTACAGGATAATTTTACAATACTGCTACATAGCAGTTTTGTGACGTATCATTCATTCATTCCGTACCATGATGTCAATTTTGACAGCCAGCAATGTTTTTATGTCATAATTAGCGATCTTAAAAAAGTTAATATTTGCTAGCGGATTTAAGATTGTTGGACAAGTTGCCATTTAAAAAATCATAAATAAAGCATAAAATTGTTATTTTTATTTGATTTCGGTGATAAATGTATAATTAGACTACCAATTCAACATCAACATCTCAAAATTGACGAATCAAATTGGTGCGGGCCAGTATTCTATATGGAGGAATCAGACAAAGAAATTTTAGAATCGTCGTTTTCTACATACAAGTGTTTGAAGTGTCATATATTAGTAGTAGAAGTGTACCAAAAAAATCCAAATTTGATTGCCAGAAATGTCTATATTACTGAACTTAATCTACGTAGTTATTCACAATTTACAAATCTTTTCCTACGATTTCATTTTTTGTGTACAATTTTGTTTAGCTAAAATAAGCAAGTGAAATATTGCCTCGTTGGTCGAGTGGCTAACGTACACGCTTAACTACATCGACCACACGCGAGGCTCGGGTTCGATTCCCGACGGGGGCAGGCATTTGTGTGATGAACATTTAGATGTCTGCATTTCCGGGTCTGGGTGTTTATTAAATATATTCTGGTATCTATTTAAGTATTTCTATGTATTAGAATCGTTGACTAACACCCATAACACAAGCATATAATTTGCTTACTTTGGGGTTAGATTCAATTCGTGTGATTTGTCCAGGGATATTTATTTATTATTTATTTATTTATTATTTATTGACTAAGAAATTGATGTATCGTATATTTATAACATATACGGTAGCATTAATAACTAAGCTCAATAAGGCACCGCTTTACCTTAGTATGACTTAATATGATGACGAAATTGACTAACTAGAGAAATGCATAACGAATAAAAACTAATAAGAAGATATTTATAAGTAAGGAATCTTAGTCTGCCGGAATGGGACGTATCTAGGTAAGTTTTATACTTGACATTGGCTAATAATATTATGAAAAACAAATGGAAGCAATATTTATAAGAAAGAAGAAGAAGAATTAAAAAAACAATTTAGCAGTTAATAGACAAATTTAACAAAAATCATTCGTTCAATGGAGTAATAAAACAAGACTGATTTAAATGGTCATGGTACGAACTAAAATAATGGTATTTTAAGACGGAAGTATAACTTTCCTTTGACAGGACTGCTTTGTCAAAGCTTATGGTAGGCCCCCTGGATGATGCCCTTCATGAAAATTATTACTATGAAGTTTTCGTCTGAATGGGATTGTGAATATTGCTGCGTTCTCTATCTTTCCATAAAAATATGTTTTTATGAAAAAAAAGTCACAAGGATCTCCTGATGGTAATAGGCACCAGTGGGGTGGTGATAGAGCCGCTTTGCATTGTTCAGTGCTTATCCTAATATTGTTATATGGAAACAGGAGATGGGTATGTCAATTAAGCATGAGAGTAAGGTAATTGCGATCGAAATGAGAACGCTAAGGAAAATCTGTGATGTAGCGCTCGCTGACCGCATTCGCAACTGTCAGATCCAAATAAGAGTTGGATTAAAAGAAAGTATTGGTGTTAAAATGAGAAATAGTAGGGGCTCTACGGGTTCGCTATTGTGGAGAGATTGACAAAACATACATATAATGCGAATGTCCATCCATCCGATGTAGCTACCAGGGTAGACCTAGGTTGATATTCCACGATCACATTGTTAGGGTATTATATAAGAGTGATATCAATAGTCTCCGAAACCGGCGTGTTTATATCGATAGGGTAATAAATGTGAAGGAATCAAAGAAGATCTGCAAAGATAGATTGGGATACGACACTCTCTACCTACCAACCTACCTATAAGGGACTTAGCGTAAAGATATGTGGACCGTGGCCTATAAACTATAAATATTATAGGTGTATCGCTGTGTTCTAGTCCGGATGTTAGGCTTATTGTGCTACCGATTACGAGTACCATTCCCACCAAACCGGAACATGACCGTGTCGTTATAGCAGTACCAATGGGTAACGCTATGGATTCCTACCAGTGAAGTTGCTGCACTGCGGTCTACCTCCAGTGATCTTGTTGGTATAACAAATTTAACGAGGAGTTTAGCTCTTACGAGCTGCCTGGTAGGGAGGCAAATGATCTACTTTACTACTGTCTCGTTCAAGAATTAATTAGTGTTAAATACAGCCTCGGTTAGATTTTTCCACTTTTTAACCTTCGGCACAAGACAACATACCTCATGTTAAAAGTTTGTCATGTTTATGGTGTTCTTTAGCGGAAGGAAGTTCTCTTTAATGGAAGGATTTTGATGCCTATTTTTAAATTAAAAAACTGACGTGAACGAAACGGTTCTTAGCCCTGGTTTTTGGATATATTTTGTCTAGGCGTTCAAGGTCGTCAGCTCATTTGTAAGCAGTAGAATAGATATTAGACGCACTATGGGTATTATATTGTTTCGGAACATAATATGTAAGTGAGATGACCTGAATATGGAGTTCGAAGATAGAAGACGTAACCCTGAAATATCTACTGGTAATCTCATTTAGTTTGAAATCATAAGATTCGTTTTAAATAGATCTGTTCATATTTTCTGATAACAAAAACTTGATGACAAGAACCTGGTGTATTAACTGGGAGTTGTCTGATGGGTCACAGTTTAAAAGTTACCGTACTGTGTTTTTATTCTTTTCAGATTATCTTAATCGAGAAAGACATGACATGAAAAAGAGAGGTGTCGTAAGTTAGATGTGAAAGAGTGTGTGTATCTGCCTGTGGCATCATAACCTTTAAATTGACGAACTGTTTGTCGGTGGTTCATTAAAAATTTGCAATTCTAGGATTATTAAACACGCTAGAAATATCATAAGTGTTATATTATCTATGCAAGTATTATTTTTTACCCCGGACGAAGAGAGTGTTATAATAATAATAAATATCCCTTGACATGTCACACACATTGAATCTAACCCCAAAGTAACCAAACGACCTAGAAACCGAGTTAGAAATAGACCTAAAACCAGAAAATTCTAGTAGGTAAACTACTTTCCGATAAACAACTAAGAAATAAATTTATAGACTACTGTGTTACAATTATAAGGACAGTTATTAATAGAAATAGATAAATGAGTATGCTGAAAAATATATAGTGAATATACATGTATACAGCATAAGCAGGTCGGTTTAGTTAGGCGTGTAGGTACGCTAGCCGCTCGACCAAGTTATAAGTTTGACGTGTCTGTATATACGTTCGTGCGTGTCTGTCTGCCCACAGAACAACTATAGTACTCCGTGTCTGTCTGTGGCGTCATGGCTCCAAATTTATTTAAAAGTTGACGTGACCAAGATGGCAGCCAATAAATTATGGCAGGGGTTATTGACTTTTTTTAAATTTCATGATTATTTTTCGCTTTCACATGCTTGCCTTAAAACGGATATTTACCAAAATATTAACCACCTACTGCTGCTTACTGACTGATTTCGAAGCGGTTTGTTTAACATAAAATTAAAAAACCTCAAATATCTACTTACCAACTAATAGAAATAATAATTTGTAAGTAGCAGGAACGGGGAATAGGGTCCGCCACACACAAACGAAATGCGTTTGTGGAATCCCTCCCTTGCGGAAATTTCACCTGTACTTAATCAAATTTCGTACGGAAAAATTACAAATTTGTAAAGCAGGTTCATGTATTGCTATTCAGGATTTGCTATGTAGTTTGGTTACGGATTTCAGTTTAAAAAAAATGAACCCAGCGAACTAAAATCTATGGAAGTACCAC
Organism: Calephelis nemesis; assembly: GCA_002245505.1. Taxonomy (NCBI): domain Eukaryota; kingdom Metazoa; phylum Arthropoda; class Insecta; order Lepidoptera; family Riodinidae; genus Calephelis; species Calephelis nemesis. The sequence continues at coordinate 301,747 of NJDD01000231.1, forward strand.
AAACCTTCAGTCGCATTTTTTTGTACGGAATTTGAATGGATTTTAATGGTCGAAAATTCCGTATCGAAATTCCGAAACGGGCTTCCGTAAAGGTACGTGGCGGATCTAAGTATCGCCTGTTTCTTGCGAGTACACCACAGGAGTGCACCCTTTATGGACAGTTACTTTACTCTTTGGAGTGTACTGCTGAAGCGAATGATATGACGTTGATGACATAAAACATTTAACAGACGCGGACGTTCCGATCATATTTGCACCGTAGCTGACACCGTACCTACTCACTACTCGTACTTAAGTCGTCGTAGCCAAAGGAAAGTAATAAAACTGCGTTTTCGATTTTTATGAATATTGATATTGTGTTGTTAATGAAGAATTTTATTATTACAATTTTATTAAACTATTTGCAAAATGCCCCCAGAAATGTAGATAAAAAGAATTTTCATTAAAGCTGTGTTTTGATATAATTATTCATGACTTAGTAACAATAATTAAGTAGGACCTATATATTTAGGTTTTTTAAAGGATTGTAACTTCGATAAAACAAAAAATTAAAGATTTTTTTCGAAATTTAATGTGAAATAGTTAAATTACGTATTGAGTATATCATTACATCAGTTCAAATAATAGTAACATTGGCGCGTGTCGTCGCCCTTCGGACACAGATTATCTACATTGTTAGTATCGTACATTTGTAATCTGCTGCTCCATGCGTTGTAGCGATAATAAATATTTATTTTTCGTTTTAGAATTTTTTAATTGCTTTTTACGTTGTCAGATACCTATACCAAGCCCATGATTCAAATATCGATAACTGATTTAAGAAAACTCTGTTTATATAAGGCACATACTCGTTCACCAAAAGATTTTTTTGAAATTTTTATCTGTCACTTTCTTCCGACTAATCTTCGATACGGTTCGACCGATATCGTCGGTACTTTCACTGGTAGATCCCTAGATGATATAAGAAGAAACTTATACTACTTTTCAAATCAAAATTAAATAAACTACTAAAATAAGTTTTTCTAGAGAAGAAATCGAAGGCATAGGTAGTAAAAAATAATTGCCATTAAAATAAAAACCAAAGAAGAAGAAATGAGATGTCAATAATTGTCAAGTGACAACACTCAACTGTCAACATTGAAATCAATGTTTTCAAATTTTAATTCATTTTGCAGTAATTTTCACGGTTTTTCGTAGATTTTCTCTATTTTTAGTTAAGAGCTAAGCTTTAAAGACATATAATAATAGGTACATCTTAAATCAACTATAGTGAATGACGTTCTTACACTTTAGAAATAACCTTACAAATTATTTGGACGTACTGTAAGCTTTTGGATAAATAATCAATATTTTTAAATCAAATTTGATAAGTCGATATCTTGTTAATGATGAAACCACGTCCTTGTGGGTGCAAAGGTTGCCGAACTTGCCTAATTTGTGAAACTCAATACGGCGCAGTTAACCTAAAACCCGTAGTACATTTGGACAAAAGTAAATCTTACGTTTATTGCCCATTGTGTGACAAGGCTTGGCCTGGGTGGGACATAGATCTCTACAAAAAACATCCTAATCATGAAGGCGACAGTATTGAATATCCTGGAGTGTATATAAAGTTGGATTTCATATCTGAAAATGAAGAATTAGAACTTATGAAAAACATTGATGAAGTTCCCTGGGATATATCTCAGAGTGGTCGTAGGAAGCAAAACTTCGGGCCTAAAACTAATTTCAAAAAGAAAAAAATTGTTGCAGGCAAATTTGATGGGTTTCCATTGTTTTCAAAATATTTACAAGACAGATTTAGTTCAATACCTTTACTAGAAGGGTATGAAGTAATAGAACAATGTTCTTTAGAGTATGATCCCAGTAAAGGAGCTTCTATAGACCCACATATAGATGATTGTTGGATTTGGGGTGAGAGAGTTGTTACTGTGAATTGCTTATCAGACTCTGTATTAACAATGACACCATATAAAGGAGATAAGAATAAATATAATTTATTTTGTGCTGAAGATTACCCCCCTCTCGTACTAGAAAATGGTACTATAGACATGGATTTTACATATGATAGTAATATGTTAGAAGCAAGCAGACCTTCAAAAGATGTAGACATAATAATAAGGATACCTCTAGTAAGGTAAAATATATTCTGAGGTTATTGTTTTAATGTTTAAGCAAATGTTTATAATTCCTTGTTTTGCAATGTCTTAGTTATTCCACTTGCAACACAAATAATCTAAAATATCTTTGTCATAAAGAAGCCAAACAAGCAGAAGAGTATTCGATTTTAAAATGTATGTGTCTTAAAGACACTAAATGTGTTAAAAGTGTATTGTCAAACCCAGGCAGAAGCTGAGTAATGAATTAGTTTTTGTACTAGTTAATTGAATTTTTATTTTTTATTTTAGTGTAGTTTATTTATATAATGTTATCAGTTTATTCCCCTCCAGACTCCTTTGCAGAAAAGACCATCTGCCTAGGCAGCTCATAAAAGGTGAGCATAGGATTACCATCACTAACACCGTGACATCCTACTAGGTGGTAGAGTTTCGCAGCGACTCACCCGGATTGGTACCACTGCCTTACCTACGTCTTGACATGTTCCGGTTCGGAGGGTAAGGTAGCTAGTAAACTTACATTTGCTCGAGGCCAAACATCCCGGCCTCAGGTTGGAAACGCACCATTATCACTTTTGGTGTCTCTAGGCGACAGGAATTTTTTACCATCACAAAGTTTGTCCGCTTGTTTGCCTTCCAATATCATAAAAAAAATATCACAAGATATAAATCTGTTATAATTCTATGATGTGTAATATAATTAGTTATAATTATAATAATTATAACTTATCCTGAAGTTCCTGTAATTAAACAAAACCAGTAGGCTAATATCCGTCTGAATTAATGTAGAATAATACAAGTGTGTTATGAAAAAACTGATAAGTTGGAGTTAATATTAACCTCATTTAAATCTACATTAAAATTTGGTTATAAAAGTATTAAAGTGACTGGTAGTTGTTTGCAACTGAGGAACCATGAGACAACAATAATATTTGGAGTATTGTCTCTTTGACTGGGACATGGGGTAGGAAAGATGAGAGAAAGCAGATTTAGGAGTTGAAACTGTCCAAAGATGTTTCCACTTCAGTGTCAATTGTAAAATATAAGAAAGTTTGTGTTTTATAATTTGACAAAAAAAAATTTTTTTGTTTTATTTCTCTATAACATTGACACATAATACCCGCTAAGTTTATGATTATTTAAACTTAAAATTTCCCGGTTGCGCGTACCTATATTGGAAGCATGCGCTAAAAACTTTTAGCTTTTATAAAATAATTAGTTCATGTTATTCGTGGCTCCCCTACTATTAGCCACAGTTGCCTCTACACCAAAATTTCTCTTCCAATTTTGTACCTTCCTAAATCATTATCTTTAAAATATGTATTTTCATAATTTTTCCAATTGTGTTTTCAGGAGATCATTAACTGTCCTCTATGGTGAATCCAGATACCATTGGGAGCACTGTGTGCTGCGGGAAGATATAACTACCAGAAGAGTTTGCATAGCATACAGGGAATTTACTCCTCCGTATATGACTAATGGAACTCATAAAGAAATTGGTATGGAAATCAGAAATAAGGCTAAACAATTCTGGGATCATATATCCAGGTATAATAATGAGATCACATGTAAATAATTTTCACAATGTGTAATTAGTATGTATTGTATTCCTAAATAAATATTATTAAATTATAAAATTTGTTTCCAATTTGTGGTTAAGGCACCAGGTTTATTTTAATGTTATCTACAATTGATTGAATGTCAAAACAACTGGAGGAGCAGTGATCAGTCCAAATATAAATTCATTTTTCAAAATTGAAGATATTTAAGCAAATAGTTTTTCTGGAACTATTGGGAGAAATTGTGATGTTTCAAGTGAATTCTTATATAATATGGAGTAGCAAAAAAAGAAAGTTGTACTAAAAAGAATATGAGATACTTTATGACCAGTTCCTTTTGTTTATAAATCATATACCGTAAAGTATAAAACATTATATTTATGAATTTTTACAACAAATATAAAAAAAACATCACAATGATTAAAAGGAAAAATTAGGAAACTCTAGATTTGACCTTGAATTGAATTTAATTTGCATTATTTATTCCCAGATTTAGGGATACTGTGTACTTTTATAATCTCAATACTTTTTTTACCTTTTAATTTTTTTGTAAATAACAAATGCAAAACATTTCTTTTTTCTATTGTAAATGCAAATGGTTTAAAATTATAGAAACACAGCTCTGTTGGTGAAACAGATTTCTTTAAATGGAAAAACTAATGTACAGTTTTTGAATTTTGACTATTCACCGACAGTGGAAAACATTATACATAGAATTAAAAAAATGAAGTGAAACAATGTGAGAATACAAAAGCTACATTGATAAAATAGTTAAGCACTAACAAGGGAAATACAATTGGGTGCAGCTTCGGATAAGCCGATTTCCTTATGATGAACTTCTTGCAAATATCTTGAATAGAGGTATGTCACACCAGAGATTAGTAAATATAACACACATGATTCAATAAGTGTTACATAATTAAGTAATTGGTTAATACATATTATAAAATTAACGATTTGCATGCAAACTACATCAGGCAGTTTTTAAAAGTAAAAATACTTAATTAAAAAAAAGAAACGAAAAGAATAATCAAAAAACAATTTATTTTGAAATATATACAATGCTTTACAATGTTTAGTAATTTATTAAGTTTTTTTAAGTGAAAGAGTAAATATAAACAATTAAACACCATATCGTAAACATCATTTTAGTTGTAAAAAGATATTTTCACACTGATATGTGTATACAATGATGAGCCGTATATAATGACGAGGTAACAACTATAATTATTAGGCATACCTAATACTGTAGACTAAATTGTACTAATTACACCCATTTATAAAGCTACTAGCAGTTTCACGCAGCTTCGCCTGCGTAACTTGGCTTCTACTATACCGATTTGGATGAAACAAAGCCTATGTCACTCGTGGATAATGTAGCTTTCGAATGGTGAAAGAATTTTTAAAATCGGTCCAGTAGTTTTTGAGCCTATTCATTACAACCAAACAAACAAAGTTTTCCTCTTTATAATATTATAGTATGATAAAAGCCTTAACCACAGACTACATCAGGCCTGCAGCGTCTATTTGTAGTTTGTGACTTTTTGTTTATTATGCATTACTAGATTGTAGGGACAGAAGAGGGTAGTTGTAAAGAAACAACTAAGCACCGTGTCGTAAACGTCTTTTTAATCGTAAAAAGATATTTTCACACAGAAATGTGTATACAACAATATGTACACATATTTAATGACAAAGTTATAACTAATATTATTAGGCATACCTAATACTGTAGACTAAATTGCACTAGTTACACCCATTTATACAGCTATAAAAGCCTTAACAGACTAAATTAGAATACAAGGCCTGCATACACCTGTTTGATGTCTGTGACTTTTTTATTATTATGCATTACTAGATTCAGCGTGCACGATGTAAACACCATTGATTTCGCCATTCTTTACCATTTCCTCATTTTCTCGTGCCAGTATCTTTTCTTCCCGAATTTGCCATGACATTAGCAACCTTTCGCTTTTGAGTTTGCGTATGCAGCGTGCTAGAAGTAAAGCGAATATGATCCCCATTAACTGAAAAAAAAACCATCAATTACCGATAGTGAATCCATACTAAAATTATGAATGCGAAAGTCTGTCTGACGCTTTTTCAAGGCTAAGCCGCTTTGTCGATTTTGATGAAATTTGATATGCATTGTAGCTAACAAAGAATTCAAGCATGTGCTATTCTTCCATGCCCTAATATAGGCCCAAAGGACTGTTAGAGGATGAACATGTGTATGAAAATCCTAATTCTACGCTGACGAGGTCGCGGGGCAAACAGCTAGTTCAAAATAAAATATTTACTTGACCTAAACGAAACTAACACATTTTATCGTTAGAGCAATTTCCGAAGAACCGTTTTCGGAAAAAGAAAGAAAGAAAATTATTTATTTGCGGAAATATGTGTGTAAATCAGATGTTACAAAAATATTTAAGTTTATCAACATATTCTACCATATTTTGGTGTGATATCCACTACAGTAAGCGCCATCTCGTTTAACGGTGATGAACAGTTTATCTTTGTGCTGAAAATATCGATTTAAATACAAAAGTCCCGGTATTTCACGGTGTAACCGCATAGAATATAAAAATATCAAATGAAATCCGCATCGTGTACCGCAGGCGGCTACAGTGTGATATAAGCCTTATGTAGGTTTAGACTGACTTAAATAGGTTTTGAAATTCACTAAAAGTTTTATTTTAAACCAAGGATGAAAGCTAAAGTGCGCCGTTGACGAAAAAATATTTCAAAGTTAGTCATTAGGAGGGTTTTAGCACTACTAGCACACAATACATATAGGTATGAACATTAGGAAACTACCCACAAATTTCAAAAACAACACACTCACACAAACATTCGCATCGACGAGATCCACAATTTTGGCAGTGCTGTAGTAGCGAGTTGCCTTGTAATATTCGACCGTCTTTGTCTTTTGAGTATTTGGTATTTGTCTACTAATATTATTTGTAAAGTAGGTGCTGGTAGATAATGACATTCGATTAATAAAAAAACAATATGACAACCTGTTGCTCCAATGGAGTGTAGGTAAGTATTTAGGTAACTGGGCATAGTTTCCCTACTGTTCATAATTGTACTTGGCCCTGGGGTACTGTACCCCTTCTCCTTCTACTACTTAAATAAGATTCTGTGATATTCGCGTTAGTTTATGAGAAAACTATATTGGATATATAATATTGAATATATGTGTGGATTTAATCTTACTTGAATAAACATCACTGAAACGCCTAGTACGCCTATCACACTCGCATTTTGGATGACAGCATTAGTGATGGCAGTCTTGCAGCCAGTTGCCCTCATTCTGGTACAATATACGTCTCCATTGGTGATGCAGCACGAGGCGGGCACCACTACTGACGTTTGGACTCCATCTGTCTGTGTAGATACTACAACAGTATTCTGGTTCTCGGTGAAATTCATCCCGACGTAGTCCAAGTACGAGTCACCACCACAACAGTTGAGCTGAAATGTTTTTTTTTATGATATTGGAAGGCAAACGAGCAGACGGATTTCCTGATGGTAAGAAATTCACGGCGCCTAGAGACACCAAAGGTGTTAATGGTGCGTTACCAACCTGAGGCCAGGATGTTAGGCCTCGAGCAAAAGTAAGTTTACCGGCTACCTTACCGCCGAGCCGGAACACGTCATGACGTTATGGCGTCAGGAATAGGTAAGGCGGTGGTACCAATCCGGGTGAGTCGCTGCGAAACTCTACCACCTAGTCAGATGTCACGGTGTTAGTGACGGTAAGTCTATGCTCGCCTTTTACGAGCTGCCTGGCAGGAAGGCAGATGGTCTATTCTGCAAATGAACCCGGACCAACATGGGGAAAAAACGTTTGATATGTTTTTGAACTTGACAGATTATGAAAAAATTTTCAAAAATATCATTGGATTATACATAAATTGACCTAGTCCCCATCTACTCAATTTATATGCTTGTGTTATGGATATTAAATTTTATAAACTTCAAAACCCAGAAATATAGTCATCTATTTTCATAATTTAAATTTCCTTATCGTGGATCCGAACCCTAGCCTCTGCGACTGCAAACAAATTTCGACAACTAATTAGTGCAGCGTCGTTTAGAAATTTATCTTTTTTTGCAGTTGATTGGTAAAAATATAGACTTCTTTGTCGGCAATGTTTTGCCAGGTAACTGCAATATAATTCATACATACAAATAGACGATAATCGTCTGTTTGCATGTATGAACGATATGTTACACAAAAATTACCACCAGCAAAACCAGCTGTTGCGTTCGAAGGCATCAATAGCAAATTAATGTCTTAACAGCAGCATAAATAAATTAATGAATGAACTCTCTATTGTGCACAATTTTTTTTTTATGTTATAGGAAGGCAAACAAGCAAACGGAATTCCTGATGGTAAGAAATTTACGCCGCCTAGAAACAATAAAGATGGTAATGGTGCATTGCCAACCTGAGGTCAGCCGGAACACGTCATGACGTTATGGCGGCAGGAATAGGTAAGGCGGTGGTACCAATCCGGGTGAGTCGCTGCGAAACTCTACCTCCTAGTCAAATGTCACGGTGTTAGTGACGGTAAGCCTATGCTCGCCTTTTACGAGCTGCCTGGAAAGAAAGGCAGGAAAAGATGGTCTATTCTACAAAGGAGCCGGGACCAACACGGGGAAAATTACAAAAATACTAACTACAAAATGGTACAATCAAGTATTAACAAGAGCATCTTATTATAGTTCAAGTAGTTTATAGTACAAGTACCTACAAAGTAGTCTATATCGCCAAACAAAGCGATCTCTACCAGACAACCTTTTTGTCTGAGGAGATTATATAACCATAGTTTCAGTAGGTAAAGAGATTAAACATACAAAAACTAACATATTATGCTTAAATAAACACAATGATAATTTATATATTGTAACGAAATAATTTGCGTATTAAAATTATTTGAAGCACCTTTCTCTATATACGTACATTATATTGTAGTCTGTCAATCTCGTGTTGAACTTCAGGGTCGTATGTATACTCTGATATGGGCAAGTACATATACTTTTGTAGTGTGTCGATGTTCACAGTAAATGCCAATATTACAACCACCAGTTTCAGAAGCAGGATTACGGTCAAAATTAATGCATACTGTAAAAAAACAATCTCATGTTATTCAACGGTTAGTTTTAAGTCAGAGATAACCAAGATCGTGGCGATCTACAACTGTGCCATTCTGAAGATATTTCTTACCCATCATAGCACCTTTGTGGAATGAGTTACCGTGGGCGATATTTCTACACGAATATATGACTTAGGAACCATCAAGAGAAGAGTGTACTCATTCCTTAAAGGTTGGCAACGCATCTGTGGTCCGTGTCTGATGTCCGTGGGCGGCGGTGATCACTTTCCATCAGGGTGACCCACTTGTTCGTTTTCCTCCTCTTGTATAAAAAAAATGTGTGCGTGTACTAGCGTACTCTCGTAAGAAGTGAAACTTCTTTATGACGTCATTTTTCAAAAATAATTTACTATATGCAACTTTACAGAAATTGGTTAAATAAAGTTTATTGCCAATCTCTACTCCGCTGGAGAAAGTATACTTCGAATCACGCGTGGTAGGTATAAGAACAAAGATGGCGCGTAACGGAAAAATATGACGCGTAACGAAAAAATGTTACACTAATTTTTTTTCCAACCTCGATAAAGAAGTTTTACTTAAAAAAAGAACGGACTGGTGAGTCCAGGCGATGTTTAATGTGCCACACCAAAATTATTCATCGTTCTTAAAAGTGAGTTTTTTTCCCGTCTGCGCCTGCTGGGGTACAATGCCAAAAAACTCCTAGGAATAAATCTGTTATGGATTCCTGTATTCGCCCATTGTATGTGCATTTCTGACCATTAAAAGTACACGTTACGTATACAGTAAATGTATATAAATATGTTTTTTTATGATATTGGACGGCAAACAAGCAGACGGATTTCCTCATAGTAAGAAATTTACGCCTCCTAGAGACACCAAACGTGGTAATGGGGCGTTGTCAACCTGAGACCGGGATGTTAGTCCTCGAGCAAAACTAAGTTTACCGGCTACCTTACGCTCCATACCGGAACACGTCATGACGTTATGGCGGCAGGAATAGGTTAGGCGGTGGTACCAATCCGGGCGAGTCGCTGCGAAACTCTACCACCTGGTACCTACGTATCTATTGTTTTAAACTAAATGTTACTTTTTTATTATATTTTATAGTGATTTCAGTGGCACATTTTACTCTGTGTTACAAACTCAATTATTTTGCCGTACAATTTAATTAACACTAATTACTGTTAACGAATCAATTTTTTAAATTAATACTTGAATCGATGTATAATATGTATTATTTCCGTTGATACCTATATTTTTTTAATTAACCTGACCCTAAGGGGGCGTCCACAAATTAAGTGAGATGTTTAAGGGGGGGAGGGGGTCGATTCAAATCTCACCTAATCTTTCGTTAGAGAGAGGGGGGGTCTCGGCAAATCTCACGCATTTTTTTTTGCTTCAATCACAAAAACAATGTACTATTTTGGTCCATTTCATCCATACTGTACATGCTTAAGATTTAATCTTAAACGTAATCGTAATACGATGAACATCATTCACTTATTCCTTCAAAAGAAAATAATTTCATGCATACCTCGACTTTATACATCTACTGACTGTCAAACCACCGCATTTGTTATATACCAAATAGCTCAATTTACTTAATTTAGTTGTAATAGACCAGAAGTACTGCAGCCCACGCTGGAATGATCTACATATCTGCATATTATGATTCTGCACGACCGTTTTCTGCCATCTCCACTCTATCACTTGAGTTTTTTTTTGTTATTGGAAGGCAAATAAGGATATCCTGATGGTAAAAAATTCACGCCGCATTTAATCTCCAAACGGAACACGTCAACGGCAAGCACTGACGTTATAGCGGCAGGATTAGGCAAGGTGGTGGTGCCAATATTAAGGCTTATGCTCGCCTTTTACACGCTGCCTGGCACGAAAGCAGATTGACTATTCTGCAAAGAAGTCCGGACCAACACGGGGGTCGATGGACATTTGACAATTCCGGACTTTAAAGAGCATGACGAAGTCATTTGCTTACTGATGATTTTTGCCTTCTGATGCAACCGCTTCATCAGCACGCCTTATAATCGCTATTGCCCAAGTGTACGTGATGATTTAAATAAAAGATGGTACCGTTAATGCGGTATTTACTTTGCATCTATCACAAGAGCTACAGAGCACAGACGAGATCGTCACAAGACAATAAGTTTCTGTGCCCAAGCGCCACCGGGTACGAGTGGCTATATCGGAACGAAGTTGAAGGAGCAGATGATTTAACTGAAAATCATACGGGCACGTTGGTTTCAATAGAGCCTAAAAACCTTTGCTGAAACAAACCAATATGTTTAAACAAGAAACCTACATTTTGAAAAATCTCACGTGAGAT
>NJDD01000231.1:312916-328283 GCA_002245505.1 Calephelis nemesis
CAGGGAGGGGGTCAGAAAATGTAAAAAAACACCTCACGTAATTTATGGACGCCCCCTAACTTGAGCAATTTAAACCATTATATTTTTGCATACGTAGGTACCTAGCAATAAAAAAAAAGAAAATAAAAAATACAAACAGCCAGACGCCGAAACAGGTATCTATGTCCTTCGCAAAATGGCTCTGTCGGGAATCGAACTTGTATCTCGTAAAAGGTATCTCGGTGTAAGGCGTGAACGCTAACTCTTCGACCAACGAGGCAGTCAAATCTTTTTGATTTGATTTTTCCCTTCCATTTTTCAACCCTCAATAGAAAACGAGGAGTGTTATAATGTATGTGTGTCTGTCTGTAGTACCATAACTTTTGAACGGATGGTCCGATTTCTATGCGACTTTTATTGTTAGAAAGCTAATGTGATCAAGATGTTTCTTAGTTACATTAAATATAGGTTTTGTCAAAGGGTCATCGAACATTTTTAATTTTAAAATTATTGTTATGATGTAGAATAATTATATCTATTTGATATTTTCCATCATCGGCGCTTGGTAAATATGAGTAGAATAATTAATTTAATAAGATTGTAAAAAGTATTTCTTATCTTAATAAAGTAAAGTAAGCTTACCGTATTAACCAAGCATGTACTCTGTTTCAAGCTTCCAAAAAATCCAAACATCGTTACCACCAGGAGGAACATACCCAACAGAATGCTCATTAAAGAAAACGAGAACAACTTGCCGGTTTTGGCACTTTCTAAGAAAAACGAGAAATCGTGGAAATGGGCATAGACGGAGAAACCCAAAACAATCATAAGGCCTGCGATCACCTGAAAACAATTATGTTAACTACAGTACAAAAACTTATTCGTATAGTTCTTAACTTCGTTTCACATCGAACCTGAATACTAATTAATGAACCTTCACCGAGAGTGCTTAACGTATTTATGGTAGTCAGAGCCTCAAAAAATAATCGGTCTACATAAAAAGTCCTAAAGCTAGAAATGTTTGTAGTTGTTTTTAGAATAGCAGTTTCACACAGCTTCGCCGGCGTAACTTGGCCCCTTCTACACCGATTTTGATGAAACAAAGCCTATGTCACTCAATGATAATGTAGCAATCTAAAGGTGAAAGAATTTTTGAAATCGGTCCAGTAGTTTTGGAGCCTATTCATTTCAAAAAAACAAAAAATCATATCTTTCCTCTTTATAATATTAGTATAGTTAAACATTATTGGTTACTGGACATTGTCGAAACTTATCTGTTTCTTATCCCTTTTCGGGAAAACTACTGGACCAATTTTCATCAGGTTTTCGTCTTAAATGGTGCAGATCGAAATTAGTATCTAAGCTATGTAATAACAAGATTGTTTAAGATGAAGTGGAGATACTTGTCTTAAATCAACTAAAATCGCGGTTGTGTATTGCTTTGTGAGAGGATACGAGTTTACAAGCTAGTTATATAAGTATCTTTACGCCCATATCCTCGAAGAGCTAGACAGAGGCACAACCAGGTCTCCCACGATTAGCCGAAACACTAAGTCCCACAATGTGATAGGTGGCGAGCCTATCGCCAACCGGGCACATATCCAATCCCAGACAACATTATTTTAATTAAAAGTTAGAAATTTGAAAATATACATTTTCTAATTTTTAGTTGTCCGACCTGGGAATCGTACCCGGGATCTTAAGAAGTCAAGTCCGACGCCGGACCGTTAGATGTTCAGAAGGCTTAGTTTCAATCCTGCCTGACTTTATTTTTATTACTCGTAAATCAAATTTATACAGTTTCTTTTAAATATTTAAGTCGGTGTTACCATATGTTATACGTAGATATCTATACAACTTGAAACTGGTACCTACGATAAGGACAAAGTATGAGTAGTAATGAATATCTCTAAATTTGGTACTTACTATAAACATTGTAGTGATCGTCAGCAAAAGAAATCTTACTGACTTCATGTTATATTCCGTTTCAGTCTTTGTAAACTTCATCACAGTATTTGGCGTATTTACGGACATTTTTAAAACCCTTCGTAAAATATGATGTTTAAAACACTTCGTAAATATGCAGCTTGTCTGATTATCCACTTACGGATAAATGTATCGTTGCTGATAATTTCTAGATGGATACTGATAAGAGTTGTTGTTTCAGAACGCTCTTAAAATTAACAATACCGACGTAAAATTATTAGATATGCTTTGACGTGACGACTTTTTGTAACTATTGTTTCAGACTTCTTTAACCTAATACAGGCTTATTTAAAAAATGACTTTTTTTAATTCTAAACTATTTTTTAAATACATATGCACATACAGATTAGGCTGAAAATTGGTGGGTAGGTAGCTAGGAACCGGGAGAAGGACATAGGATACGTTTTATGCAGTTCGGTTGTGAGGAAACTGGGAAAAACTACATTTTAATTTTTCCCATACAAACTGAACGGGCGGAACGAAGTTCGCAGGAACAGCTAGTATTTATATAAAAATGAATTCCCATTTCGTGTGATCATCGCATCACGCCTGAACGGATGGACCAATTTTGCTAATTTTTTTTATTGTGTTAGTTATTGTCAGGAAAAATACTCGAATCTTATGACGGAAGAGAAAACGGGAATATTGCGGGGAAAATAAAAAAACCAATAGATTAATTTATTACATGTAAAATTTTAGTAGCTGTTAATGTCATTGGGTACGAAGTTTTTAACAACAATAACAATTTTTTGTAAGCTTTTATATATTTTTTTAATTAAAGCTAAACCGTACTAAGGAAGCGATCAAGAAATTGAAACTAGCGTTACAAAACAAAGAACATTGGGTAGCTTGAATGTAGACAAAAAATATACTTAAGGCACCCGAGATGTTAATAATGATATGCCACCTTGAGGCTTTTGCGTAACATCATCGGCTATCCCTACCCTACCCTTTAAACCGTAACACAGAAAATAAAGAACACTAACGTTTGTGGGAAATGTTAAGAAGGGTGGGAAGAATCCGGATGGATAAACTAATCTTAGTAGCGGCACTTGTGGTCCAGGGGGTGCTCACACTCCTTCTCTAATAGTTGTTCTGTTGTATCTTATCTATACACAAGTAACTTTCCAAACCCCTTTTATAGAAGAGGCAAACGGGCTGTGGGTCACTTATGGTAAGTGATCAACTCAGCGACGGACATTCGCAATACTAGGAGTAAAACAGTTTTTTTAAATAGCTAATATTATGTTGCTTATCTTGCGGTTTTTACAACTTTACCGGAATATGGGTAAAACAAATGCGTTATCGACCTTTCAGAAATGAGCATGTTCTTTTTTTTAAGGTAAGTACCTAAATCGTATCTGTTTTGAAGTACCGCCTTTAGTAGGTACCTCACTGATTCTACAAATGACCAAATTAAGTTCCTTACATTAAATTTATTTTCCTATTCTTGTCCTATAGTGTAAAAAAAGAAAGAAAAAAGTCTTTTTTCTTTCTTTTCTTTCCTTTCTTTCTATAATGTAAGTCATAGACCATGGTGTAGGGTAAGATAGTCAGTAAGATTGCACACTTGACCTAAAATCCTGTGCCAGCTCTCTGTCTGATTGCTGGAACACTGGCACATTCGTGGCAGCAAAGCCACCCTAAGTATCAATTATTATATCTTAAAGTGCTGTACCTGCAACGAGTGTAACGTTGGTATAAGGCATAAAACTGTACCTGTACTAGAATTTTAAATAATTCGCATTTAAAATGCTCCTCTGCTTACTCCACAGCAGACTCACCTAAAACTCGCACTATTAATTCTTATAGTTCATATATATATTTATAGTATATATAGTTGTTTGAGTCAATTTAAACGTTCATAGAAACTACTACAAACGCCTTGTTATTTTATATTAGCAAAATGTCATGATTTTTATTCCTATCGCCTGTGTTTTGTGGAGATATAAGAAGCTACTTTTTATCTTCGTCAACTGATCATCAATATACAATACACATATGTATGATATATATGTGTATTTAATTATAATAAGAAATCATCAAATATCTACCGATTTCGACAAAAATTGATTTAAGTAGCGCAAGAGATCCGGTTGCTAGTTTTAAGTTGGTTTCAAATAGTAAGAGTTAAAGTAATTAATATTATATATTATATACACAACACAACTAATAAAAGAAATAAAAATCGTGACATTTTGCTATCATCAAATAAAAAGGCGTTTGTAATTAACTAAAGTAATTAATAATCAGGTGCCATGGCCACGATATTTGCAGGCTTGTCTGATTTCTTCCACATTCTTCACTCCTCTTTTCATACCAACAGTCTAATTTTGGTGTCTGTTGGCAACACCTTAGAACAATATCCGAACGGATTGGTCGTGCAATGTCAACCTAGGTCTTCCCGGAAACCTATATTCATCCACATTCGTATTGAAGTAGGTATATCTGCTACGTAATCTTTCATCTGTCATTATTTCCACATAACCGAACCAGTGGAGCATGCTTTTGTCATTTTTACTTCGACTCTTTCTTACAATTCCACTTTTTCTCTGATTATAAGAAATACATAACTGCTGAGCATGCAAAATGTCAATGTCAGTCTAAGATCTCATTCTTTCTGTATAAGTAAGTTTATTAGCTCCTATTATCCAAACCGGCTTACGACAAGGGCGAACACCGACGTTTATTCGACATGTGGTAAGGAGGTGATATTATGAACATATGAGAGTCGTTGCAGGACTATGACCTTGTGTGATGTAATTAGGTCACATGAATAGAACATTTTTTATTAATCTATTGGTACCTACTATAAAATGTAAGCCACAAGGTATCTGAAATTTATATCCATGGATTTAGTCATCCTTTATCAGGTCAGATATGCCTTATCAGAACATCGCCTTATCTATTAATGTCGCGGAAAATTCAGATACTGACATGTTTGCCAGAAGTAATAGGTAAGGGTAAATTTTTTTTAGAAATTGAATACTTAATGCCTTTTTTTTATTACCAATGAGACATGTACAAGCAAATTTATAGGTTGGTTTTGTTTGGATATAAATAAAATAATTCTTTTATTAAAAATATCTTATTTATTTGTGTAAAATTTAAAATACAACGTGAACATAGTAAAAGTTTAATTAAATTTAGGAATGAAAACTATACTTACAAATACTTATATTACTAGAATGTTTAAAATAATACTTGCATAAATATTGTATACTGTGCTCATTTTATTCATTGCTGAATATATTTTAATCTGAAATAAATTTTCTTTTCTTCCATCTACCAAAAAATATTTGGCGCAAGCCCCACACACACGGCTCAACATTTTGATCAACAATGGATGCTTTGGAATGTGTTTCTTCGTATCAATATTCTACAAAATACAACCAACGTATTTAATACTTTTAATACTGTATATATAAAGTTCCAAGTGACTAAAACTCGATGTTGGTATTTGACTATGTTTTATTTATCGTAATTTTGTTTAAATATCGTCGATACGTCTACGTGCTACTTAAGCGTTTGTTTGTCCGTGGAATGGAACGTAAACAATGGGCTTTGTTTTTTCGTTGTCTGGATTAAGAGAGGTGTAAGCGTTGATCATGCGTTCTTGAATTTCCCACTTTCTGCGTTCGCGTTCGGATTTAGCCTTGCGGATGGAGCTGGCCAGAGAAAATGAGAACACGATACCGATAATCTGAAACAATAAAAATGACGTTAATCGAAATAATTACTAAAATAAAACTTTATCAAAGAGTTTTAGTTTGAGGATGGCAATTTAAAATTAGTTGCTGAATATAGATGTTGCCTTCTTAGTAGGTCAGCATTGTGTTTTAGTTTAAATTTAGTAGATATTTACAGGTTTAGGCAAATATCTTTTTTACTCTTAGGTCTTTACATATAAGACCCAATTCTCTGCTATAGATTGTATCTAGTAATTAAGATTACTGAATTATCTCACAAATTAACTGGTACTACGGGAGGTAATGATATGATTTGGTTTCACCTTAACACCTTTTACTATTACCATCACGTCAGTTCTTGCTACTATCACTTTTCGATATGAAGAGAAAACGGCAAACAAACTTAGCAAAAACTACTTCCACTCTAATGTTGATAATGGCGCATGGCTCACATTTTCGGTATGGAAAACTTCTCAGTATCAAGAAATCAGTCTATTTTCTTAACTTTTATTCATATTAAAAACTATATATTTTCTATATCGAAGACATCACTAGCAAGATTATAAAATCTAGAAAAATCACATATTCTACACTCCCTACTACATGTCAGAGTGCCCATATGCAAAAGATATATTATTATAACAAGCAATACCACACCCTTTTGCTTTTATATTATTGAGTATTGGTACTCAGACATCAATAATAATGACATGTAGTAAACAACTGATAACAGTCTGATTGTAAAACCGATGGGGCTGGTAAAGAATGAATAGCCTAACGCTAAACTGCCATGTGACAGCAAATGTTTGCCATTGAAAATGTAATAGTAGAAAAACAGGTAACTGTCATTAACGCTGGAATAAATATACATATTTAAACAGAAATAAAATATTAATATGATGCTGATGCCAAAATTTTGGATCCCTTTTTACGAAAATTGCGCCGACGAAGGGGCATAAAATTTGGCACACTTATAGTTTATATGTAGGAGAAGTGCAGAACGGTAATATTTTTCAATAATAATGCTTATAAAGTACATCAAATTAATAAATAAAACATCACCACGCATTTGACACACACAAACAAATATATAAATGATAACGATAAAAGATGGCGCACTAAAAAGTTTGGAAACAAAGTAGTTGGTCTTGAGAAATGAAGATGGCATTCTTATCAACAAGATATTAAAATTTATTATGGTCGAATTTCGACCAACGGGCGACCTGTCTATCAGTAGATCTTTGTGTGAGTTGTATGTATATAGAAATGTAGAACTATAATTTTAGATATGTGCTTCCGTTTGGCACACCTATTACGCGCACGAGTATTTGCATTCTACATTCCTTCTCGACGTATTGATTTATTGTCTCCAATTAATTATTCCGAGTGTAGGTGAAGTGACAACATATATTACGTCTACCATTAACTAATGATCTATTTTTATTCCAAGATATTTATTCTCATTGAAATAATACCAATGTTTTTGTTATTGTCACTATGAGATCATTTTTACTCTTGATATTGTACGCTCTTGAATTGGATGCCAAAAAATAAAGAACATACCTGTATAAAAGCGATTGTCAATGCACCAGCACCTAGTAAACCAGCACTCTGGTAAACCAAGTATGTAATTCTTGGTAGGCAACCGTTAGCGTAGAGTTGGACACATTCGTCAACTTCAACTTCACCCACAACTTGGTACAAGGTCTGGGCACAGCAGGAGTAGGGGACGGTGATGTTGCCAACGGAGATACCGCTGGTGGTGGCTGGTACATTACCCCAATCTTCGTAGCTGTCTACTCCACAGCAGTTCAACTAAAATATAATTGTCATTAACACATTAATTGTACATTTTACTTTTAATTAACAGATTTTAATTTCAGCACTTGCTTGGTATACATTTTCACAGTTTTTAAGAAAAGGAAAATTTTTCACTTTAGATATGATATGAATCAAAAAAGCAATATTTTCTCTTTCGCTGACAATGAATGCTGTAACCATTTAAGCTACCAAGGATTAAACTCCTTGGTATTTTTTAAATTAATATCGTAGTTGCAGATTCAGAATGGATGTCCGCAAAGTAATGCCTGATTGAATAAAAAAATCGTCATTCACATAATCTTCACATATTCATTTTATAAAGTATCTTCACGCCCATATCCCCGAAGAGGTAGGCAGAGGCACAACCAGGACACCTACGACTAGCCGAAGACACTAAGTCCCACAATGTGATAGGTGGCAAGCCTATCGCCAACCAGGCACATTTCCAATCCCGACCAACATTTTTTTTATTAGAAAATTGGAAAAATCCAATTTACTTTTTGTTGGCCGACCCGGGATTCGAACCCAAGACCTCATGTAGCCAAGTCCAACACCCGGACCGCTAGACCACACACGCGATAATTCATTCATAAAAATAATTTCATAAAATTCATTAATCCCATTTTTCGGATTAACGTTCACATTTTTGTAGAGAAAGAGGAAAAGTTGAATCCTCGGGAGCACAAATAGTTAGAGAATTCGTAAGCGAAAGATGAAAGGTTCTAAGGCATGATGAGGAAGGATGAAATCCTGTCTGAGGTATTTTCTTGTTTTTAAATTATTTTCTATTACCTACTTTTTATATAATTGAATCCTATAGAAACCCAATAAACGGGCTTGTTAACGATACAAAATTCAAGGTTCATAGTCCATTCTTTGTTTGATCAGTTGGACTATGCGGAAGACACACATTGATGCCAACTAGACTACTAATATTAATTTGGCCCTGTCGCAATACACATTCATTTTACATATTGTAGTTTTATTTTGGATGATATTGGGAGGTAAGTAAGCAGACGGATATCCCGATGTTAAGAAATTCACGCCGTCTAGAGACACTAAACGTGGTAATGGTGCGTTGACAACCTGAGACCGGGATGTTAGGCCTCGAGCAAAAGTAAGTTTACCGGCTACCTTATCCTCTGAACCGGAACACGTCAACGGCATGCGCAGACGTTTGGCAGCAGGAATAGGTAAAACGCATCTACCAATCGGGCAAATTGCTGCGAAACTCTATCACCTAGCAACGATAAGCCTATGCTCGCCTTTTACGAGCTGCCTGGCAGGAAAGCAGATGGTCTATAATGCAAAGGAGCCCGGTCCAACACTACGTGCATCTAAGAAATGGATATAAATATGTATTATTTTTATTCCCATAAGCCTATGTGATCCATGCTAAGTTGCGTAAACTGAAATATATGAGACATAAAAAAATGAGTTCCATATTATTTTAAATATGAGTCTAACTTGAACTAAGTGAGAATTAAAAAGTATTCTAAAAGTTTTTTTTTCGGTTGCTATTTTGCCCACTCTCTATTTGGAATGTAATACCGATATTATTAAATGCATTTGCACTCGATGCATTTTTTTATAAGATAGTGAACAAGCATACGGCTCTCTTGATGGTAAGAGATAACTGTGAGTAACGGACACCACAGATGTTGTAGGTGCGTCGCTGTGTAATGGCCGAGGAGTTGGGCTAATTTTACAACTTAACCGACTGTCCAAACCTCCGAAACGGGACATAACACTGTCATTATGGCCTAATAGGTGCAGCACGAGCAGTGATCTTGTTGGTAATAACCCATTTAATCTTTGCTCGTGCCTTACGAGTTTGCAGGAAGGCGGATGGTATATTCTACTCATTAATTCACGCACTCACTCAAGCTCATTGGAAAAGGTGTAATATTTTTAAAATTTACAGTAATTTTACCATATATTGCAAAGATGGACCTAACACTTATGGGATGGTCAGATAAATTTAAATTTTCAAATGCTTGGTGTGGCCTCGTGTGATAGTGAATTAGGCTTTATTGTGACCAAAAAACGTACTTTTCATCACGTAGGAGGTTTTTTAGCAAATATTATTTTGACCTTATGTACCACCTAATAAGAAAAATTAATCTTTTCCTTTTACACAATTAAAATTGAATCATATAAAATAATATTTTTAAAGAATAAACTTACCCTGCTCTGAATGAAATCGAATCCGTCAGTTACTTCCCGGTTAGTATAATAATAGGGCAACGTATCGCGCAAGTTGTCATCGAGCATGCTCGTCACTTGGGCGCGCAGTGTGTACGCAGCAATAGCGGCTGCGATCTCCAACACCAACACCAACGAGAGGATCACTGCAAACTAAAAAATAAAAATATTTCACTAACAAAATTCTAACAAATGTTTTTAAGGCACCGTAAAAAGAATAACGCATGCATAAACTTTGTTTATTTGACAGTAAGAAATATGTTGTCAACAATTAATATTGCGTTGCCAACCCGATTCTATTATACTGTACTATTATTTTTTGTAATAAGTAAGCATCGGAAAAAGATGGAACATATACTTAAGATAGGTAGACGTAAGTAGGTACGAACTGTTGCCCATGTCTTCACCTGCGTTTTTATTTTTTATAAGCTAGGTAGTACTTTACAGTAGGTAACGAGTACAATACCACGTTCATGCCAAGTAACTTGTAAGTATCTACCTTAAATAAACTCGAATAAGTAGGCAGAGGCACGATCAGGGCACTCATAATTAGCCAAAGGTTTAGGTATAGATTCTCGTTGGTCGAGTGGCTAGCGTACACGCCTAACTACACCGGTCAACCGCGAGGCTCAGGTTCGATTCCCGACGGGGGCCGGCATTTGTGTGATGAACATTTGGGTGTCTGCATTTCCGGGTCTGGGTGTTTATTAAATTTATTCTGGTATCTATTTAAGTATTAGTATCGTTGACTAACACCCATAACACTAGCATATATAATTTGCTCACTTTGGGGTTGGATTCAATTTGTTTGATTTATCCAGGGATATTTATTTCATTATTTATTTATTTCATTTAAGGAATAAAGACGCTTTTACGTCTTGAGATCAGAAAATATGTTTTAGTATCATTATCATGTTCCAATATTTTTGAAGGATATATCCGGGCACGTACCTAGGTAACCTACCTATAAAGATACCTTTGTTTTTTTACGAAGGCATCTAGTTTTAAATATCTAGTAGGTAAGTACAACGCTTTTTTAAGTAAGTATCTAGTATGATTCACAAGTTTAATTAAAACTTGTTTTTACATTATTAGCGAAATTCTCACGACCATTTTTGTTGCATTGTCAGATGTAACAACTTCTGTCTTTGTTTGTCAAGGCCATGGAAGGAAATCATCTTTAACAAAGGCACCTTAATTATTTAAAAATTAAGAAAATTTTATGTGTTATGTTATGTGTATTTTGATTTATTAGTTTTAGGAATTTTTCAAATAAAGAACAGTAGTTTAAGCCCATTGAACTTGCAAAAAACTGACTTCGATTCCAATTTTAGGTACATAAGTACTTCAGCTAAGTATCACACCAAAATGGAATGTTTTACTCAATTTTCTTAAGATTTCCGTCATCAGATTCAGAGTTAGTGGCAATGGGGTCACCTCGGAAAACAAAACGTCGGTAGGTTTTACAAAACGTTACTGAGAAATAGAGTTACCTTTTTACGTAAAAAATATATAGAAGTCTAACATATTAATATTATTATAATCACTTCTTTATTCCTACTTGTTTAGAATTGAGGAGGTTCTCATTTACACTAGATTTTTTCTTTTTATGGTTTTTTTAAGTTAGAAGTTTGATAAAGCGTTTTCTTTTGGTTTATTTAAATGATTCAATATTGAAACTTGAAACCTTGCTTTAACCATAGATAGGTAGGTAACATAGTACCTACCAGTCATACATACACGTACTCTAATTTATGACATTTAATTGGACATCTTTAATTGCCAAACAAGCGCTTTATTAGATAAAATACGAAAAACCAATGCACAAAAAGAACACTACACTATTGCACCAACATTGGTCATGACATCATCACACAATGAATCGTTAATTTGAACAGAAATGTGGGTATATTGCAGCATTATAAAATAATATAATTTAAAAACACCCAGAACTGTGAGGTTTCAGCATGATATATCTGTATTTCTGGGTTTGGGTGATTTATGTAGTATTTATTTATGTATTTGTAACGCTTACTAATTAAATCATTCGTATACCAACGAAAGTAAAAAAAATCGGTTTGGTGGTTTCGGAAGAGTGCGAACAAACACAGGCACACGACCGTTTATTTTATTTATAAGAATCAAACAAAGACATGGGCGAAACATATAAGTAACCTTTTTTTGTTAAAAAATAAAAATAAATATTTTTATGAGTTAACGTACAGAATTTTCCTGTTAAGAAATAACTCTCTATTACTTTTACTTATTTTGTGACTTTAATATAAAACACTACATATTCTTATCATTTATGCAAAATCCGGTTTTGATCTAGTAATTGTATCAATCAATCGAAAGTCCTAGAATAACAGGTACACGTCATAAATCCGAAATTGACAAAACAATAACAACAATGATAAGAATTTTACTTACAAATAAATTTATAGGATTCGTTGTTATAAAAACTGAATCAGACATTGTTCCGAAAGCCCGATAAGATTAAAACATTATCTCTACCTACCGGGAAATAACTTATTTATTCTTTGTTATATTTTGCCTTAAGTAATCACCGATTTCTCAAAACACAGCTGACTATCACAGCGATTGTCTTTTATTCAGATTTTTCATTAACTATCATCATTTTATTCCGCCATCATCATCTTAAAAACTGTAATCCACTCAGCCTTTAGCATGTAATACCAAAGACAATATTTCCTAATCTATGGCAATACATAGCTTTCACTTATTTTGCCGACTTTTAAAAGGAGGTTATTGCATGTCTTTTTCCTTTTTTAGCTTGTTATTAAGAACAACTAATTATTGTTCATATCAATATTAAAAGCAGATGAATTCCGGTTTTAATAAAATTTGATCAAAACTCAAGAAGTGGTTTTCCAATTGTACTTGATAAAGTACTAATACTTAAAACCTTAGTCACTTTTTTCCAATTTCGCTCTATTTAAATTACGTTTAGGTGGTTAGGTTTTAGACAAATATAATAATACCCAGACGCTACAATATTAAGCTGCATTGGTAAGCATCTCCAGGTAAACTTACACTCCAAACGAATTTAAATACCTAGGTATAAGGCGGAAACCGATAACATTTTAAAGCGAGTTATCGTATAATTTCAAGGGATAGCTGAATGTAGGTTATTCACTCTCTCCACCCACCACATTCAACGTATTCCTGTTATATTAGCATTTCAGGCATTTCTGCATATTTGTGGGAGAATTTTATTAACATATCTTAACGATACCAGCTTTGACCTCTCGTTCAGTGAAGTGTCACGGTCAAGGCTCACGCTGTGGTTTGGTTGAACTTAAATCACTGCGCATGTCACTAGCCGAAATACTTACCACCTAGCTAGTTTCCTTACGAATGATAGCCTTACGACTTTATATACAGTAATGGTATTAACTACCATAATATGTATTTAATATTTTAAAACACCAAAGGAAACCAATTATACCCCGTGTTGGTCCGGGCTCCTTTGTAGAATAGACCATCTGCCTTCCTGTGCCAGGCAGCTCGTAAAAGGCAAACATAGGCTTGCTGTCACTAACAACGTGACATCTGACTAGGTGATAGAGTTTCGCAGCGACTCACCGGATTGGTACTACCGCCTTACCTATTCCTGCTGCCATAACGTCATGACGTGTTCCGGTTCGGAGGGTAAGGTAGCCGGTAAACTTACTTTTGCTCGAGGCCTAACATCCCGGCCTCCGGTTGGCAATGCACCATTACTACCTTTGGTGTCTCTAGGCGGCGTGAATTTCTTACCATCAGGAAATCCGTCTGCTTGTTTGCCTTCCTATGTCATAAAAAAATTTACGTTTGTGTGAAGGGTGTTAGTCAACGATAGGTTAGTACACAGAAATACAGATATCGATTTTCATAACACAAATGTCAGCTCCCGTCGAGAATCGAATCTGAGACTCTCAGTGGTCGTTGGAGTTAGGCGTGTACTCTAACCACTTGGCCAACGAAGCGGTCCATAATATTAGATATTTATTAATCTTTAGGGTTCTAAGCTCGGTTTCAACAATAATGTGATATAGAATAGTCCACAACTGAGTGCAATTGCATGCAATAACTTAGTAAAGCCACATACTCGTCTTGTAGGGTGTATGTTAAATATTTTCAAGGTAATAGCAATTTAACCTTAGCTAATTTCTGCACACAATGTTATCAACTCTATGTTGCCATTTTAGTTTTCATTTTTACTCAGTATTAGTAAAACAAATACATTAAAGTGCTTAAAACTAGGCAAAAATAATTGACTATAAAAATTGAATTTATAGTATGATCATAATATGTTATTGTTTCCGATAATTAAGCGGGATTAATTTCCCGATGGTAAAAAAATACCTATCGCTTATTGTACTTAAGTATAAAAAAGTGTACTTATACAAAAAATATTAAAGGCAGGCAAAGTGTGGTAACGTGTTAAGTAGTAAGTTTACGGCTTCTCTAACCACCAAGCTGGAACACGACAACGGCTTTATGGTGGCAGGAATAAAAAATGAAATAGAAGTGCTTTAGGTATGACTATTTGAATTTTGAAATTATTTTTATTTGTGAAATGAAACAAAAAAACTGTTTGAATTTTTTTACAACTTTTAGCTACAACTAGCTAATCCGGTCAACTTCGTTTTACCCGTTCAGTTTTTATAGGATACATTAAAATGTTTTTTTTTTAGTTTCCTCACAGTCGCATGGGATAAAAGTATCCTTTGTCCGTCTCTTGGTTCTAAGTTACTTCCCATCCAATTATCAATCATCTCGGTTAAGCCATTCTTGAGTTATATGAATTTATAGACATATAGATAAAAAATTCAGGCTTACGAGATGTTCGTTTTAGGATTTCGTAACCAAAGGCCTAAAAACGAAACCCTTATAGATTCGTAACGTCTGTCTGTCTGTCCGTATGCCATTGCCAATTTTTTTCAAAACTATAAGACTTATACTGATGAAACTTGGTAAGAAGATGTATTCTGTGGACCGCATTAAGATTTTCACAGAAAAATAGAAAAAAAACAATAAGTTTTGGGGGTTCCCCATACTTGAACTGAAACTCAAATGTTTTTTTTTCATTAAACCCACAATTGATGTGTAAACATGGACAAGTCTTTAAAATGATGTTGAGATTTCTAATAATTTTTTTACTAAACTGAATAGTTTGCGCGAAAGAAACAGATTGCAATGTGGTAAAATATGTGTATATATCCCTGTAACTTCTTAAATTAGAGCATGATTAAACTAAAAATATGGTATTAATGTTTAATATATTTAATGTGATTCTAACTTCCATTGAAAATTGGTTTAAAAGAGATCTAGTAAACAATTTTTTTATACGTCATAATAAGTAAACCGCATCTACTGTATATTGACTAAAAGAACTTTTATCATGTTACTTGCTACTACGGAACCTTTCATGGACGAGTCCGACTCGCACTAGGCCCTTTTTAATGAAAATAAAATACTTACAATGTTTACAAGGCACGTGCTCTCCTTCAACGCTCCGATACATCCGAACAGCGAGACGAACAGCATGATGACCCCGATGACGATGATGAAGGTGGCCGGGGAGAAGAGCTGATCTTCCAGGAAGAAGGACACATCGTAGTAGATAGCATAGATCGTGGTACCCACTGATATGATTAGTGCCGACGTTAACTGGAAAGAAA
>NJDD01000231.1:335357-348683 GCA_002245505.1 Calephelis nemesis
CAAAACTCTGTTTTTTAAGTTAATTTGCTCCTGTCATTTTGTCCTCACGGAACATGCTAATAACTCCTTACCATACTGCCTCTTATGTCGTTAAGAACCGTAAGGCATCAACTACATTTTTTCTTGTGTTTTTTTGTCTGTCGTCTGTAGACACCCTGTTTTAAAACTTCATACAATCATATTTTATAAGACGTAAAAGACTGTCTTTGTTTCTGAAACTAACATGATTATTTTTATCGTACCACGTTCGTGCTTCTCTTTTGAATGTTAATGTTGTACCTAATCGTTTGGCCTAATTAAAACGCATATTATCGTACTTACTCAAATATTAATTAGTGGTATTTCAGATGTTCCATACATTTATATCAGACCTAGGGGCCCGCCCCGGCTTTGCACGGGTATAAAATATACATGTAAACCTTCCTCTTCAATCACTTTATCTATTAAAAACAAACCGCATCAAAATCCGTTGCATGTTTTGAAAGATATAAGCATACAAAGGGATATAGGGACAGAGGAAGCGACTTTGTTTTATACTATGTAGTGATGAGAGAGTAATGAGACATTAAATGTTCTAAAATTATCTAACAATTTATAAGTTTGGCTTTGTCTTCAGCATTGCTTCGTTCTAAGAATAGATTATTGTGTGTTTTAGTATAGTCGGTGTCTGTGGTCTAGCGGTTTAGTTGTCGGACTTGGTTGCGTGAGGTCCCGAGTTCAATTCTCGGGTCGGGCAACAAAAGAAAATTGGGTTTTTCCAATTTTCTAATAAAAAAATGTTGCTTGGGATTGGATAGGTATGTGCCCGATTGGCGATAGGCTTGTCACCTATCACATTGTGGAACTTAGTGTCTTCGGCTAGTCGTGGGTGGGTTACATTATTTTTATTAGAAAGTTGGAAAAATCCAAATTTTGTTTTTGTTGCCCGACCCAGGATTCGAACCCAGGACCTCATGCAGTCAAGACCAACACCTGAACCGCTAGACCAAAGACTCTATGTAAGTTGTGGTTATTATAAAATGTGAATTTCATTTACAGCGATAAACTCAATATTTCACATTAATAACATAGTTGACACAAATATCTGTTATTGAGTTATTTGTCACATAATATTTATGTAACTGTGCGATAGAAATAGCAACCTAGTCAATAGGGAAGAAAGGAAAAATTCAAACAAAACAAAGGATTCCTCAATAGTCATTTGCAGAGCAACTTCACCAAGAGACGAAGTTTATGAAATCAATTCCCGACTGTACTGCTTTTTTATAATTAAAAATTTTGGTAAATACATTTTTATTATGAATGCTAAAAGTGATCTTATCTAATGATTTCTTTTAAAATACAGCTATTTTAAAGATTTTTGGCCTCAACGAGAAAAAATGTTGATAAATGTATGTTTTAAATTCAAAAATGCTTATTGTTCAATGTTAGCCTGGGAAAATATAAGACATTAATATTAAAAAGATGTACCTGTAATGAGAAAAACAAACGAATCTTTAAACATAAATGTTGAAAAACTACTAAAACTTAACAACAGATACTCGTAACATTTATTTCGGCCATGTTTATCTTGAGACCTAACCACAAGCTAGCATACGACCATCAGTTGACTGACATAAAATCTAAGATAATTATCTTAGTGAAAGCATACAACTGAAAGCCGTATTTCAATATGAAAAATAATAACAAAACTGTCAACATCATCAAAATAGTTTAAATCATCTAAAAACTAGCGATTTACTTTAGAAATATTACTAGTTTTTATTTAGAAGTTTTTGAACTAAGGGATATGTATCATATTTAATCTCATCTGTGGTCTAGCGGTTCAGGTGTTGGATTTGGATGCATGAGGTCCCGGGTTCGAAACCCGGGTCGGGCAACTAAAAGATAATTTGGTTTTTACAAATTTTCAAATAAAAATAAGTGTTGCTCGGGATTGGATATGTGCCCGGTTGGCGATAGGCTTGCTACCTGTCACATTGTGGGACTTAGTTTCTTCGGCTAGTCGTGAGTGCACTAGTTGAGCATCTGCCTACCTCTTCGGGGATATGAGTGTGAAGATACCTAGTTTTTTTTTTGTCGGCATAGATTTAGGATTCAATATTATAACTAACCCTTATCTCCCTGTCGCTCTGGAGTTCTATGTAGAATAGACGAATAAGACATCATCAACAACATCACTCGTGACAGAGTGACGTGTTGCTGCTTGTCCGAGTACAATCCAAAATCGTACCTATTCCTGCCGCTATTATGACGGTGTCCGGTGGGTAGCCAGCAAGTACTCTTGAAAAATAGGCCTTTTACCCGGCCATAAGGTGGAGACGGCCTATTAGGAGAGCAGTGTGCTTGTTCGATATATCTTACCTTATTTATCACATAAAAAAACCATACCCTAAAGCTTTTGTACTACAACTACTACAGAAAATATACCTACCTACGTATAAATTAGAAATGTTAATATTGTATTGAGGAAAAACCTAAATCGAAACTATTACACAAAATCGCCAAATTGAACTTGAATTAGCTACATCGAAATTTTAAACTTTTTAGTAGTAAGTACATTTTTTTTCATATCAAATGACAATGAACGCAGCTTGCCTGATGTTAGGTACAGGTGTGTCGCTATCTTATGGAAAGGTGGTGGGCCTAATGTGCGAATATAGGTTTACAGGGTAAAGTTACCTATATACTTAGGTACAACAAAAACGAAAATCCTTGCTTCAGGTTAGCAACGCATCGCTATGTCATATGTATCTATATCTATAGACGGTATTTATTTAGAAAATGCACCTACTTCTTCTCTTTTATAGGCGAAAAGAGAAACTGCAAGCCGTAAGTCTGTAATTGTTTCTCATGTCATTGCTTTGAATAGACTTATTAACCTCCGACATAAATAAGTTTGACTGTGTGTGTTTGTCTGTGGGATCATGAATTTTGAATAGATGGTTCGATTTCGATGCAATTTTTTTGTTTGAAAGCTGACGTGTTTAAGTAGGTTCTTTGATAAAATACATGTAGGTTTTGTCAGGGGTACTTGAAAATGTATAATGTTAGTTATGTTATTTTCATCAGACTGTAGTGTAGGTACTTTGCAAACAAGTACCTACAGTACAGTCATACTTCATGCAAACATGGCTTACGATTGCGCCAACCATGAGTAGTGAGGTTATGGATTAACAATTAAACATTTATTTAAAGCACTAGCTGTATCCGCGACTTCGTTCGTGACTCTCTATATATGCCGAACCAATTCAAATTACTAGGTTATTCTACATAAATCGTAGAAGATAAACCTTTGCATTCATAATATTAATATGGTCAAAATTAATTACAAAGTTAAAGTACGGTGAGGTTGTAAAAAACGCAAGGTTAGCAACATTAGACATTCAAAAAATTACAAAATCTGAACACCAGCTTAAGTACATACAAAATATGTTTTTCCTTATTACGGATTTTAAGTTATTTGGTCACTTAATACATAACTCTGAATGTTGTTATATCAGTAATTTCGAAGCTACAAAATGTATGACTTGGAAAAACGATCCTACGGGCTACGGGACAACCTATTTACAGCACCTCCCATTCATCTTATTCCTATAACAAATTTAAAAAAAACTGAATGAAATCGGACGACGAGTATAGGCCCTGTTTTGTTTTGAATTCAACCCCTCTCCCAACCCCTTTAGTAAAAATAACTTATAACTTATAAGGTCACTCTGATATTATCTGAGGGAGGTTTTAAGAGACTCCGAAACCAGCGTGTTTGTTTGAAAAGGGTAATGAATGTGAAGGAAGCCAGACAGGTTTGTCAGGATCGTGAAGTCTAGCACTCGATATTCTCTGCCTACTCCGTAAGGGACTTATAGGGATATGTATATATGTATAAGCTTCGAAACATAGAGTACCCGCATGCTAGGTGTTAGCTTAGGGTAGAGTCTACAAATCACAAAACTGGAAGATGAACCTACCTATGTTATGGGTTCTACTAACCTCACAAAACAATAATAATTACAACATTTAAAGCCGTTAATATTCCTGACGGTTTCGTGACAGTGTCAGCTCCAATCCAGAGGGTATTTGGCAGACTTGTATATTGGACCTTACGTCGCAGCCACGCGCCTATAATATCTTTGGTATCGTAAGGCTATGGTTGTTTCTTCGTTGCCTCGTTGGCGTTCGACCGCCTCGTTGGTCGAGTGGCTAGCGTACTCGCCTAACTACATCGACCAACCGCGAGGCTCGGGTTCGATTCCCGACGGGGGCAGGTATTTGTGTGATGAACATTTAGATGTCTGCATTTCCGGGTCTGGGTGTTAATTAAATTTATTCTGGTATCTATTTAAGTATTTATATGTAATAGTATCGTTGACTAACACCCATAACACAAGCATATAATCTGCTTACTTTGGGGTTAGATTCAATTTGTGTGATTTGTCCAGGAGTATTTATTCTTAACATCAGGAGAGCTTTGTCCTTCAAAAAATAAAACATAAAAAATAGGAACTAACAATCTTAAATACTGCTTAAGATGTTTGTTAAAAATTTAAAAGGAACTAAGTATGCTGGTCTTTCATTTCGCCTTTTTGTATTAATAAAGACTTCCTAGTCATAGAATTAAATGCATCTCGGTATCAGAAACACATCGCCTATAGACAACAAAGATGTTAAAGTTGCGTTATCAACCTGTTGCTAAAATATAAGTAATGCAAAACCTAGTAAATCTCAATATGCAGAGGCAGATGGAATAAGTAAGTAGGTACTTTTCTGCATTTTTAAGTGTTCGGTTAATTTGAACTTACCTACCGATTTACAAAGAATCTTTATTCACATAAGTGAGTTAAGTAATTACATCAAACTCGTGACAGCATTATCGGAGTTAGAAATTTTGAAAAATTAGGTAGTTAAGTTTTTACTGTTTTATTGTTTCATTACTTTCTTTTTCTATTAGTCTTACACATGTAATAAAGAAAGTTTGTGAATGTCAAGGAAAGGTTTTTACAAAGTGTCTAAAACTTAGTGCGGAGTTAGAAATTTTGAAAAAATAGGTAACTTTTTACTGTTTTATTTTTTCATTACCTTCTTCTTCTATTATTCTTACACATGTAATAAAGAAAGTTTGTGAATGTCAAGGAAAGGTTTTTACAAAGTGACTAAAGTTAGTATCTTCAAAAAATCTGCTTAATTTTACCTTATAAATGTAGTAAACAACTTTTACAAACAGATTAAAAATGATTATGTTGCGCAAAGGAAGGATGTTTATTATTATTAATCGTTAATCAAATGTGTCAGTGGGTCCCGTCCCGATTGAATGTCATACAGGATAGGTTCAATTGCTGTAATTTCTCTGCTTGATACGCATGACATTAGCGTGAAGTTTTATTTTACTCATAAGTACATTGTTCAAAGATATGGCTTATCTTCAAACAACGATATGCCACATCACGTATCGTTAGATAAAAAATTGCGCCATATTAAAATTGTTTTAAAACATACCACGAAGATCGCCGTCACACACAGCAGCATGTATTTTATACACTTTATCCCAACTTCTAGATTGTTCTGCGCCATTTTCACAAAACACAAGTATTCACCACAAAATGCGACTATGTACTGAAAACGGAGCTAATTTTCATAGGACTTATCAGTGCGATAACGTATCTGAGTCGTACCGTCCGATGACTAAAGGAAAACAATTCGATTTTTCTTCAGTCAATTATTCCCTCGTAACTAGATCGTAAATATAGCATCACCTTGCACCACAATGTCTTAACTTTAGACGGCTTTGACCTTGTGACGTACCCACATATAGAATTATGGTGGAATTACGTAAAAAGGTGTAGGTGTTAATTCTTACTGTGTTTGTTTGGGTTTGATATCGATTTAAACGAGCTCGGTGTATGTTGAACTCTCAATTATTAGAATGAGAACGCAAACTAGCAAATGACTTTATTGTACAGGCACCAAATGTAGTATTGGTGCGTTGCCATCCTGAAGCTAAAATGTTAAGCCTTATACGTGAATTTTATCGATTAATGAATTCACACAATCCAATCAAGACTGTGACCAGCACCGTCATTAAAGCAGCAGAAATCCCACTACTGGAACGTTATAATACTTTATTTCTTGTTGTAAACAAAGGATAAGAAAGAAAATTGAAAAAACAATTAGAATTCTATTGTTTAAACATAAGTGTCATTGAATAAGTACAAGACAGTAATCAAACCTCAAAATGGCGGCCACAAGACGTCATAATGTGAAAAAAAATTGACGAACAATGTTAAACGGGGTACCTACCTATCGCTACATAGGTACAGCAATACTATTTAAATTATACGCTTCGGCTTTATTCGTCAAGCTTCGGATATCCGAATGAATTTTAAAGATATGTATAGAGTTGTTAGTATACATAACTAGCTGCGCCCCGCGGTTTCACCCGCGTAAGTCCCAATCCCGCGGGAACTCCGGGATAAAAAGTAGCCTATATATATTCTGGATCTTCAGCTATCTACTTACCAAATTTCATCGTAATCGGCTTTGTAGTTTTTGCGTGAAAGAGTAACAAACATCCATACATCCATACATACCTACAAACTTTCGCATTTATAATTAATTTCGGATTAATCATTTCGCTTAAATTTAGATTAGGTCAACCAATTTAAAAATAAAAGGATAAAGTGTAAAAAGAGTGAAAAGTGTAAAGCCGAAGCGCACAATTTAAATAGTAGTACCTAGTACTATATGCCTATTACAAAACTGCTATTTACCACTTTTTGGGGTCATACTTAATTGTTGAGGATTTGTAATAGCTTAAATTTACATTTTGACTTCAGTTTTTATGTTTAAACAATTTATTGTTTCAGTAATTTGCTCAATAGCTCATGAATTATTGTAGATAGCAACGAGCTATTATTATTGATTGACACTTATTAGTGCAATGTTAGGTAATGGTTGGTGTCTTACAAAACTGGCCTTTGCCCAACTTGTTAGTTGCTACTTGGTGACAGTGGAATTGTTATGCGATGTAAGATTAAGAAATTATTTATTTGCAATACGTACATACCTTACATTGTACACATTATACAATGCAATACAATAAATCTTTATTGCACCAAACACAGAGAAATTACAAATGCATCAAATAAAATTAAAATTATTAGATAATATACCTACTTACAAAGACGCCCTTATCGCCAAGTCAGCAATCTTTTCCAGGTAACCCTCGAGTCTGGAACAAGATTTAGCGGAATATTGTGTAATGGTGCTCTTAAAAATATTAAAATGCATCTAATAATAGACAAAATAAACCATCTTAAAATCTGAAGCCTGTTTTAATTATAGGTACTATTACAATTTAGAATAAGTAATACAAGTCAAATGCAACCTCAATTATAGTGAACTTAGAAAGTGACGCTTTAACATACTTTTGAAAATATTAATATTTGGAGCTCTCCTGATATCTAGGGAAAGAGAATTCTAAAGCCTCACTGCTTGCTCATTATACATATTTTGTCAACTATTTATTTATCTTTTGAAAGCTGTTAAAGTAATAGATGCTACAGCTAGTTAAAAGTATATTCCAGCTTAAAGACGAACATTTGTATACATGGAGAAGGAATGGTCAAATAAGCATGGTAGAGTTGATTTTGGTTAATAATCACCACCAGCAGTACTTAATAAACACGAGAACCACCTGGAGCCAAGCTCATAATACCTATCATTATAATAAAACGCACGCATAATACCTACATTAGATAAATTTATAAGAGATTAGCTGAACGAGCAATCAACCCCAAGCACTCAACAATAACCTTTTTTTATATAATTTCAAAAATAAAATTCATTATATATTTAATCCACGTGGATCTATACAAAATTCTTTTGACACATCTATATAGTTTTAAAAACTACATCCGGATCGGAACGCGGCCACTCACTGAAAAGATCCGGCAAAAGAAACTCAGCGGGCTTGCCCTTTTTCTGATAAATCTAACTTATAAAAATATATTCTTACAATTTGTAGAGATTGGTGAGAGGAGCAATTAATAACAAGCATTTCTGTCTTGTAAATATTCTGAAATTTTATAATAACCCTTACCATACAACTTAAATTTAATATAGATCTACATTTTTAAATTTATTATGTGGTAAAGTCTTTAATATGCTTGAGAAGTTTATTGTTATAAAAACGTATGTATGGCCCATGAAAGAATAACTGATTCTGTGGAAACGAGACTTATTCACAGCAAAATTGCTTTTATTCCTCGTATTCATAGCATGTTCGTCAAAATTTTTCTTTTTTGCATATCGAAACTTATCGAAGTTTCCAAACCCATATTATTGTGCACAACGACCATAGAGTACAGTAGACGGTATCGGGGGAGTGACCCAACCCAAAGGATGGCACGCGGCGATACCTTACGGAAACATTGAATTCATGTAAATGTTGATATCTAAGTAATTTTATTTTAAGTAAATAACGAGATTTTGTATATAATTCTGAGCTCATATACTCTATTTTGTTACGACGACGTTTGTTTGTACGAAATTGTATATATACCGGGACCGGGATTTGGGAATTCATTCGCGGTCGGTCCTCTAGGAAAGCTACTGGGAACGCTCAAGAACAAGACTTCCAGTGAAGTAAAAACATTCTGCGCCTCACTCTCACCCTAGTGAACGTGTAACCGTGTGTTTTATTTCCAAAAATCTCTCCACACGGTATCTCATCATCGTAAAGCCCTAGGAAATCTATCCGCCTCAATTATAAAGTTACTGTCAGAATATTTGTTTCTTTAAACTTTTCCCTGAGGAAAACTCTTAGGCCTAAGTTATAAATTGACCGTATCTCTTTTACAAGACAAATATTGTGTTTACCTAAGCCGAGTTTCTCCAGAAAAGAATGCCATAAGACATGACGCTGTGAATATGACTAAAATAAACAATTGTAGCGGTGTATTTATCTGTTAACTGCCTCGTATTCTTACCAGCGTAAGCTGCTGATCTCAATCTGATGACAAGCTTTGTAATACGCGGGACCCATTGTAACTTTTTATCTACAGTGAGTCCTAAAAATGTGGTGGAATCTTTCTAGGTCCAGTTGTACATTAGTTTGTACCCGCCTTACTTCAGGCGTTGAAAATTTGATGCATTAAGTTTTATTTTAGTGTACAACTTTTAAAAATATCGAATCTTTTGTTTCGTCATACTTACCCAGTTGTCTTTTCACTTTAAATAATTGTGAAGTGTCATCAGCGAACAATACCATTCCATGATTATTCCTTACATACAAAGTGAAGTCAATTATTTATACCCATACCCATGGCACAGTCTTAATACTAAATTCTTAATACTGTGCCCATGGTACTGTGCCATGGTAACAGCAGCATCTAATGATTTTACAACATTAATATAAACTGTCTGAATTCTTCCCTTTAAATAATAAATCAGAAGATCAAGTGACTTATTTTAATCTAGCTGCGCCCCGCGGTTTCACCCGCGTAAGTCCCAATCCCGCGGGAACTCCGGGATAAAAAGTAGCCTATATGTTATTCTGGGTCTTCAGCTACCTACATACCAAATTTCATCGTAATCGGCTTTGTAGTTTTTGCGTGAAAGAGTAACAAACATCCATACATCCATACATAAAAACTTTCGCATTTATAATATTAATAGGATTACGTAATGGCGAAGTTTCCTGATCAGAGCATCATAGTTAACGCAATCAAATGCTTTGAACATATCACTGAATATGTCGAGTGAATCCTGAGGGTCCTCCAAGACTTCAAAAAGTTTCTTTAACAATTAAACATCCGCATCTATTGTTGATGTACCTCTTGTAAAACCAAATTGTTTATTATGACATCAGCACAATTGGTTTAAATGTAATAACATTTGATTAAGTATATTTTTTTCAAATATTTTACTGGGGGTAGGCGAAACAGATAGATCGATAGTTGTTGGGATCAGACGAACTTACAGATTCAAATAGGGGCATAACCTTACTAAGTTTCATTAAATCCGGGAAAACGCCGCAATTGAATAATATAGCTAGGTATGGAGCAACTATATTTTGTACCGAAGCACCCGTTTTTAGAGAATGACTCCATAAACCATGTATTTTTTATTTTTAAAGATTTAAAGGCTTTTGTTACATGATTTTTATCAACAAACAAAAATTCACATTTCTTATATACTCTATTACATTTTGCTTCAATAATGAAACTTCAATGCTTGGTAGTTCTTTATGTTTATTTCATTCCTAGGACCGGGAAGTTTTTTGTGAAAACTTATACATTAGTCCAGGAAGGAACGGCTTACTCTGTGGAGATGTGACACATGCACAGCAAAATGAGGTATTTTTTCCCTCGTATTGACTGTTACTCAGATTAACTCATATTCTCTTTTTTAGGGTATTACGTTGCTAATCTCGCGGTTTTTACAATTTCACCGGACTTTTCATATTCTAGAAAACACCCTTTACGTTAAATTTTCTAAAATGTACTGGGTACTGATTATTTATCTCAGTTGCCAACTCAAAATGGAAAAGTGTACATGAAATAGCTGTCAAGTGACGTGTTTTGTATTTGCTATCTCTAGTGACCAACATAAATACAATAGAGATAGAAAACACAAACGACGTCATTTGATGTACACTTTTCCATTTTAAGTTGGCAACTGAGTTACATAATCAGCCCCCTGAGATATTACAATGAGAATTTTATTTTTTTTGAATACCTAAGTTGTAAATTGTCCGTAAGGTGTCTATTTTGAAATAAATAAATATAGCACCTATAAACCTCGATAGAATTCCTCTAGAAAAGAATTTCATACAAATAGTAAATAATATAAATAAATATCTCTGGACAAATCACACAAATTGAGTCTAACCCCAAAGTAAGCAAATTATATTATGCTTGTGTTACGTGTGTTAGTCAACGATACTAATACACAGAAATACTTAAATATATACCAGAATAAATTAATTAAACACCCAGACCCGGAAAATGCAGACATCTAAAATATGTTCATCACACAAATGCCTGCCCCGTCGGGAATCGAACCCAAGCCTCACGGTTGGTCGATGTAGTTGGGCGTGTACGCTAGCTACTCCACCAACGAGGCGGTCAAAATATGATATAAAATGATGCTTTAAAAGTAACGAAAATAAACAGTCCTAGCGATGTCAACATCAGTCTCATGTTTTTGACAGCATACGCTGCTGAGGAAGTATATCAACATGGCCTATGGCCCATGTGGCCAAGACCCATGTGGGCCCCATTGTATTTTATTTACTGTAATTCCTGGAATCTACAAGGTCCAGTTTTAACATCAAATTTCTACATTGGTTCCTACTTGTCTCACATTAGGCTTGGAAATTTTACTGCATTTTGTTTTTTGCCTTCAGTAATTCCAGAATGACTGTTGATCTACCCCTTTGTAAAACCAAACTATTTAATACTAGCTGCGCCCCGCGGTTTCACCCGCGTAAGTCCCAATCCCGCGGGAACTCCGGGATAAAAAGTAGCCTATATGTTATTCTGGGTCTTCAGCTACCTACATACCAAATTTCATCGTAATCGGCTTTGTAGTTTTTGCGTGAAAGAGTAACAAACATCCATACATCCATACATACAAACTTTCGCATTTATAATATTAATAGGATGAAAGAAACGTATTTGTAAAAATGTAATAACAATTTTATTGATTCAGTATATTTTTTCAAATATTTTAGGTACTCAAGGTAGGTAAAATAGAGAAAGGACGGTTGGACAGATGAATTTTGAAAATTTTGAAGTTAACCTAAAGACAAAATAATTAATGTTAAGGCGGAGACTCATGACCCATGACATGATAAGGAGCAGCTGGTAGGAAGGTATCAACTCCACCTTTTACGCATTATCGTGTATTTCATAATAAAGAAATTTAACTTTTTTTTATGTTATTGGAAGGCAAACAAGCAGACGGATTTCCTGATGTTTTGAAATTCACGCCGCCTAGAGACACCGAAGGTGGTAATGGCGCGTTGCCAACCTGAGGCCGGGATGTTAGGCCTCAAGCAAAAGTAAGTTTACCGGCTACCTTACCCTTCGAACCGGAACACGTCATGACGTTATGGCGGCAGAAATAGGTAAGGAGGTGGTACCAATCCGGGCGAGTCGCTGCTCAACTCTACCACCTAGTCAGATGTTACGGTGTTAGTGACGGTGAACCTATGCCCGCCTTTTACGAGCTGCCTGGCAAGGAAGGCAGATGGTCTATTCTACGAAGGAGCCTGGACCAACACGGGGATTAACTATTTGATTCTTACGCAATACCACAAAAAGGTTTATAAGAAACAATAAATTATATAATTTTAGGTTTCAATAAAATTGTTGTCAACATTCTACAATAACTTATTGGGATAAATATTCTTATTATACAATTCTTGAATAACCATCATGTGCTACTTAACTAATTATTTTTTAATCACTCGATTGTTATTTGTATTTAAAAAATACATTTTAAATTAGGACTTTAACGAGGTACCTGTGATGTGTCTTCGAAGTTCCCTAATTGATAGTGACAGTTATCTAAAGTTATATTGGATCTACATGGGTTTTTCAAACGAGGAAGACAAACAATTAAATGGGTTTCCTGTTGGCAAGGAACACGAGACGCCATAAGTAATAATGCGTTGCCAAACGGAGTTTGGAATGTTCTTCTTGCTTAAAAATGTTACCCGAACCTCCCAACTAGCATATAATTTAGTGCGCCAAGAATAGGTAAGGTGATACCAAAACAGGCAAGTTGAAGAACTCTACCATCTCTGCTCTCAATAGATGGTCAACGTCACGGTATTGGCAGCTCGGAAAAGGCGAGCATAGGCTTACGATGGTGGCAGGACTAACACTGGACATCCTACAAGGAGTTTCGCAGCGACTCGCCTGTATTGGTACCATCACCTTACCTATTCCTGCCGTCGTAACGCGAGTGCTTGCGGTTGACGTGTTCCAGTTCAGAGGGTAGCCGGTAAACTTAATTTTGCTCGAGGTCTGAAATCCCGACCTCAGGTTGGCAACGCACCATTACTAACTTTGGTGTCTCTAGTTTCTTACCATCTTCTAATTTCTTATCATCAGGAAATCAACCTGCTTGTTTGCCTTCCAATATCGTGAAAAGCGGATACTAACGTGTTACAAGCGGCCTCTTAGTTTAGGTGAAATCCTTCAGAGGAGACTATAACCGACACGTGTTTCCTCGTTTGCTGATGCTGGTGTCTGTTATTAACGATCACAAGTATATTGGCTGGCTATAGCTATTATTAAAACAGTACCTAGACAGATATCT
>NJDD01000231.1:368528-383067 GCA_002245505.1 Calephelis nemesis
GCGCTATTACCGTCTCATAGGTAGTTCATTGATCCCTTTGGACTGCCCCGTCGGAGTTGAATTTTTTCCCTAGCAAATTATCCAAATTTCGAAAAAAAATTAATCTGTTGAAGCAAGTTCCAGGGAGTGGTGAATGTGTAAGGTCCGCCATTGTAAAGTTGGTAAAATATGTAGAAACGCCTAAATAATTTTGTAACATGTTTGTAACACTCATATTACGCAAATAAATCTTTTTTCTTTTCTTTCCAGCCACTCCGATGAGTGCTTCCGATTATTGAAAGGATCCACTTTTTATCGATAATGATTCGATTTAAAATAAATATCCCTGGACAAATTACACCAATTGAATCTAACGCCAAAGTGAGCAAATTATATACTTGTGTTATGGGTGTTAGTCAACGATACTAATACATAGAAATACTTAAATAGATACCAGAATAAATTTAATAAACACCCAGACCCGGAAATGCAGACATCTAAATGTTCATCACATAAATGCCTGCCCCCCTCGGGAATCGAACCCGAGCCTCGCGGTTAGTCGATGTCATTTTGTGAGGAACCCATCTTTTTAAGGTTGCCAATTTATTTCAAGTGGATTAATACAGTTTTGTCACTAGCACCCTAGCCCGCAGCTATCTTGGACGTGGTTTGCGATGGATCTACATTCACAACAGTCTTCTATTCTTCATTGGCATCCACGGGTTTGTTCTGTAGGTCCAAATTTCCAGAAACAAAACATTGGAACCAACACCGCATCGTTTTTCTTTTGCGACACGACAGCTATTCACATCATTAGTCCTTCAAGCCGACTCCACTGCACTAGTGGACACTAGTGGTAAAATACTTACTCTTAAATAATGCGATATTTAAGTTTTTCTGTTTTGTAAAGTGACCGTCGCAAACAGAAAAAAAGAAAAAGATAAATGAATGATAATTCAAAGATACATGAAAATAGCAGTATAAACTTGGAATTCCTAACCAAGCAGAAGAAATTTGTGATTGAAGTGGCCAAAACGACAAATCGCCAATTTCATATGTAAGGACACACTAGATACATTGGATAGCAATTGGCCATGAGGCCAATGTCCAGCAGTTAACTATAAAATCGAAATGTTGATGATATAGTACTAGGTAGGCCAACTAAAAAAAAAGCCAAAAAAAACTACAAAGGCCAACTACTTTCCCAATATGCAGGTCATATGAGACTATATTATGAGGGTTAGTATGTTTGTCACTAAAAATGGATGGCACATTTTTCAAGATGATATAAGTATAAGTAGTAGTAGTAGTTAGTAGCTCTGAACTAAAACAAATTTTCAGATTAAAACATTACGTGAGTCGGAGATCAAGCCAAAATTTTGCAGCTCACAGTTCAATAGAAATGTTTCGAACTGATTAGTAGGTAATTGTGATCAATGACAAAAAAAGCTGTAATCGTTGACTGACATATTATGGTTCAGATCAAAAGACAGTTCACGAACTTGATTTCTATAGATAAGTTTCGCCGAACTGCAAGCCGACTGCAAAAGAAGCAACTTTGTGAATCAAGAAGATTTGCGGTTGACGCGTTTTGGTCTAGTTACCCATGTCTACTAACTACTCGTTACTAAGGGCTATTGTTAAACCTATGCCTGTCGTTTTCTTTACTATCATGTTCCGGTCAAGAATTTGTGTGGCATTTATGGCAAACAAGGCATTCATGTGACGGATATAGATGTCTGTATTTCGTGGGTGGGTAGGTATTGTGAATATTTAATTCAACTACTAGCTTAACAGCTGCAGATGTACGAAGTGGTTTCTCCTCTTCTTTATTGACCAGGATTCGGATTTAGAAAATTAATTTCACTTTCGCTTTCTGGTCGCCAATGGTCTAGCGGTCCAACGTCGGACTAGAATTCTTTAGGTCCCTGGTTCGATCTAAAATTAGAAAATTTACCTATATTTTCAATTTTATAATAAAAGCAACGTTGCCCAGGACTGGATATGTGCCCGGTTGTCAATAGTCTTGCCACCTATCACATTGTGGGACTTAGTGTCTTTGGCTAGTCGCTGGTGCTCCGGTTGTGCCTCGGTCTACCTATTCTACGATACGGGCATGAAGATGCTTGCTTGCTTTTACTTTCGCTTTTGTTCTTCTGTCAAAGAATCACATTTTATTATGACACCTTGCTCATAGTGTAATTAACTTGAAGAAATTCTGTCTCTTTCTACGCACTTTGATTAATGAAACAAAACAACAGTTTTAATCATTTATTAGTAATGTACAACTTAAAATAGATCAAAATATTTAAACAAGCAAGCTAGGAAATCAGCTTTAAAAACAGCGGAAGCCGTGAAGGCGGGGGCAACAGACAGTTGATTATATTAGATATTAAAACTGTATTGGTGATCACATCAAAAGTAAAAATAATTAAATTTAGAAGATTTAAATTGAATATTATTTTGTTTCTTTAAAATGTATAATAATACGTTATTAAATCGAATATAAGACCAAACATCATGATTTAAGTTTTTAAATATGAACGTTAATATTATTTAGTGTGATCCATGTCAGAAAAATTGTCATCAAACACAAATTAACTCTAACTAGGTATTAAGTTATTAAACTATTTTCTAAATACAAAGTCACATAACATTGTGTCATATTTCGCCTTAAAACTAAATTTATATAAATAAAAAATTAAAAAACTTGGCTTCAAATGTAACGGAATACATACCTACTTACAAGCTTATTTGACTAGGTAAAACAAATTGATATATTGTTATTAATTAATTTTACAATTTACATTCTGCCTACATGGTCAGAACAGGTGGATGTATTTATTACATCCTTTATCTTTTTATCTTCTTCAAATTTCATTTGGAAAAAAAAGTGGAAAAAGAGGGATAGATAATAATAATTACGTAGACATAGTATTAGTTTTGGAATTGTCTACCTATTTGGATGTTTAAGTATTTGAAATAAATGGAAAACTCAAAAGATATGTTATTTTTGTAGACTTCTAGTGTTTACAAGAAAGTTAAAAATTGATAAACATTTTTTGATATTAGAACGGATTACGTCGTATATTATGTGTATTACTATTATTTTCATGCAGTGTATTTGGAATGACATTTAAAATGAACTTTACAATCATTTTCAAGTTTACCTATTCAAAAACAATTACATAAGTATAACTATTGTTATTGTAAAAATAGTTACATAAGCATTTAGTACTTACAAAGTTACACTATCTATTAACTAAAACATAAACCTACTTTTGCAAAAAAACTTAATTATAATTAAGTAATATTACTACTTTATGATTCTAATTCTATCACCTCAAATTTTGCTCGGTACGCCAGCCATGTCGCTGCCGCTACAAGTATTATCTATAACAAAATAAAATTCAAATTAAATTATTTATATCGGTTTACCAAAAGCATTGACAAATAATTTACTGAAAACTAACATGTATTTATTTCTTTATGGTAGTAGTGAAGTAGGTAAGATTGTGGCTATACCAGAATTAGAACTCCATCATGAAAAGTTTTACGCAAAAAGTATTTTTTTATGATATTAGAAGGGAAACAAGCAGACGGATTTCCTGATGGTGAAAAATTCACGCCGCCTAGAGACACCAAAGGTGGTAATGGTGTATTGCCAACCTGAGGCCTAACGCCTTGAGCATAAGTAAGTTTACCGGCTACCTTACTCTCCAAACCGGAACACATCATGATGTTATGGCGGCAGGAATAGGTAAGGCGGTGGTAGCAATCCGGGTGAGTCACTGCGAAACTCTACCACCTAGTCAGATGTCACTGTGTTAGTGACGGTAAGCCTATGCTCGCCTTCTACGAGCTGCCTGGCAAGAAGGAAGATGGTCTTTTTTGCAAAGGAGCCCACACCAACACGGGGAATAATATATAATTTGCAAAATGTGGGAAACAGGCAAGCAGTTTACCTGATGGAAAGTGATCTCCGCCGTTCACAAACAGTTGTAAAACCCACACTTGCGTTGCGACAGTCGCTACTACAAATATGTAGATACTAGCTGCCTCTTGCGACATCGTACGCTTCATGATTATACCCAACCCGGTATTAGCACCCGCTTGTGACTATACACCGGTTGCGAACGCGCCCGCCAAACTTAGGAGACCCCGTCACGTGTTATCGGATCCACCGGATCCAATAACCGTAGCAAACGCGAACCTCCCTCCCAATCCCAACCGGAACACAAATTCACAGAACACTACACCACACCGTCGCCGCCGGTCTAGGCGACGAAGACCTCTCTTGCGCCCGGCACCTAACGCCGAGCGACGAGCCGCCACTATTCCTCCACCTAGTCCACCCAGTAACCAGAACGCAGCACCAAGTCAAGGTACGGTCTCCCGGGAGACAGCCCTTGTTGCTGGCGTTGTAGGGAACAGTCCAATCCATCTAAAAAATGATGTCTCGGGCTGAGCACTCTGCTCGGCCCACAAAGCCCGGTGAAGTTGTAAAAACCGCGAGGTTGGCAACACATTAGTCATTCCAAAAAAAATCGTGATTATAAATAGCCTGTAGCCTTCCTCGATAAATGTGCTATCTAACACTGAAGTATTTTTTTTTCAAATCGGACAAGCAGTTCTTGTCCGATTAGCGCAAAATTCAAGCATACAAACAAACAAATAAACTTTTCAGCTTTATATTAGCATAGATTCGGTATCTTACATACTACATACACATGGAGCATGTAACTATTAAATCACATATGTAGGTAATATCTTCCGATTAGAAAGTCTTTGTTATTCTTTAAAGAACGTAAACAGTAGTAATGTCAACAACACAATTAACTTAATACTCGTATTATAAGAGACACTACCTACTTGCTAAGACGCAGAAGCACCATCTTTCAACCACTTTTACACACCACTGCTAGATATTTACTGCTGGTACATAATACCTAGGTAGTAAAATAGAAGTATACCTGTATGCAAGTAACGATAGCGCCAATAATACCAACTGCAGCAGCTTTGACAGCGAGCCACTCGCCCAGCACTCTGGCACAACCTTCTTCATGTGTGTTGGCGATAGTACACTCAAATGGAGATATGGCTCCAATGCCAATGTAACAGCAGCTCACGGGAATTTGGTTCGACACCCAGTCGTTGCG
Source organism: Calephelis nemesis (assembly GCA_002245505.1). NCBI lineage: Eukaryota > Metazoa > Arthropoda > Insecta > Lepidoptera > Riodinidae > Calephelis > Calephelis nemesis. The sequence goes on from NJDD01000231.1 coordinate 373,667, forward strand.
ACCAACCACGCCACAGCATCCAAACTAGAAATTGATAGCTTATTTAACTATCTCTAGCATTAGCAAAGTGATTCCGGAAGGTAGGAAGAAAAAGCAGGAGAATCAGAAAAAATAGACGCGAACCAAACAAACAATACTTCCGATTCGTAATAAACAAGTTTTTACAAACGCTTTGAGGTTGTGGCACTGTAGTGCCACTAACAGTACTGCGTAAAAAAAAAAGGCACTGCAGTGCCCACGGACTGTCAAATGGGTAAATGATAATATAAATCAAAAGTGGCCGGAACAGAATCGTGACCAAACTTAGAGAGGTTTAAAGTTAAACAAAACTCAAGAAGCTCGATTTTTTGAAAATATTTAGGAGGTAGTTTATCTGTGCTATTGTAAAAAAAACAATTTTGATAGTGATAGGGCAGGTAGGTGAAGAGATTGTCAAAACTAGGAATTATTTATGGACTATTCAAATGCTGACTCTCGGCGGAGAATAGAGATTGCTCTTCGCATTTTACTTTAGTTTTATCCTATAGAGGTAGTATATAGGGTTTCTCTTGAATCTCGATAAACGCAATATTAGAAATTGGAATCGGATCTGTCACTTTAGGTACTCCAGAACACAATAATAGCCTATTATTAAAGTTAAATTAATAACAAACAATACATGATTTTATCCGATTTATTGAATTTTGCTGTAGATTAATGTTAATCATCCGTTATTACTGTGTTCCATAGTACCTAAAATGACAAATCCGATTTAAATTTCCAATTTACATGAAATCGATATTCAAGAGTAACCCTACTAATGTGATTACACCACCGAGAGTTTCGTAAATTGTTGTAGATAATCAAGAGACTGTTCTCAGAAATTAATCCGAAAATTTCAGTGCTCATTCACAGTTTAAGCAATTGTTTTTAATCTGTCAATCCGTTGAGGCGTAACAAACACACACAATGTATCATTTTAATAAAGAATTGTGAGAATGGTTAATAATGGGATAAGATAGGGCATATCAAAGTGACTCATTGCTACTTGAAATGTCTTCAAGTTATATCTTACCACAATGCGTCATAGGCGATACTTAACACCTTCCGGAGTGTCATATTTATGGTTGGCAGGGCCGGCCCCAGGGGTGGGCGGACCGGGCGGCTGCCCAGGGCGGATAATTTTTGGGGGCGGCAAACAAATTTTAAAGTACGGCAAATTTTAAAATATGAATAAAATAATAAAATCATGATATGAATGTGAAAGGTAAAATTTTCTTTATCACATTTTACACAAAGAACAAGCCTAAGAATATGTACGTTAGTGCAAGCCTCGGGTTACGATTATAATCCAAGTCCAAATATAAAATAAATCACTCGGCTTGTATCGAACAACCGTCGCCGGCGCCGCCGCGCTGCACAGAACAGTGACAGCGTCAAAGCAAGGGGGGGGATCGCCGATATCGCCAAGGGCGGCAAAGTCCCTAGGGCCGTGTCTGATAGTTGGTAACAATCCTGTCGTTTGGCCACAGTTCACAAAGCTAGTAATTTGGCAATAATAGACTAGCAAATAGGCTGACTAATTTAATAATTAATAGCTTATTTAACTATCTCTAGCATTAGCAAAGTGATTCCGGAAGGTAGGAAGAAAAAGCAGGAGAATCAGAAAAAATAGACGCGAACCAAACAAACAATACTTCCAAATAATTATATTCAAATTACCTTGACTTATTTCCCGTTACAAAATCTAATCATTATATTAATAATGATGTCAAAACTTTGGACCCCATTTTACAAAAATCGAGCGGACGCAGAATCATAAAATTTAGGTATGTAGGAGAAGTGCAGAACGCTAATATTAGTCAATAATGATGCTTATAAAGTAGGTACATTAAATCAATAAATAAAACATTACCCACACCACCATGCATTTGACACACACAAACATGTATATGATGATAACGATAAAAGATCACAGATGGCGCACTAAAAAGTTTGGAAACAAAGTAGGTACCTAGTTGGTCTTGAGAAATAAAGATGGCGTTCTAATGTTTAAGAAATTAAAATTTATTATGGTCGAAATTTGACCAATGGATGACTACTAGTATCTTTAAACAATCAATTCCTTTATACATTTAATATGTATGTACACATTTTTTTTATTAATCTGGAAAACGGCTTTCAGAAATTAGTATGCCGGGGGCGAGAAATCGGTCCAGTTAGGTTCATTTGTAGAAAACGTTGTTTTATAAAACCAAAACAATTTATATTTACTTATCTCTGATAAAACATACCGATCACAACTTGGTCATCCAGGTACCTACTAAATAACAATGCGTGTCGTTGCTATTCATATTAATTGTAAGTGGAATAATAGCTTATCAGATTTGTAAGTGGAAAAGTTGTACATTAAAATAGGATACGAAAAGAAAAAGTGTAGGTGTTATACTTTTTATAAGTGAAAAGGTAAAATGACAAAAAAAGGAGTAAAGAATATCTAGGCAACCAGCCGGTTCGGACAGTTTCCGAATGATATTTACGATTTGAACGAGTCTGTATAAGACTACAGACAGAATCATATATAACAAGATAAGACAAAATCACAGACTAGTATTAGAACTACTTCAGAGTTCAGAGAGTAATTTTTAGCCACTGCGTTATCCGAGAATCAAACACGCAGCTCAGGATAGCGCGCATTAAGCTGCTAACAAAATTAAAACTTTCATGTGACCATACGACGAAGTTAGTCAACTAGCAGGTCTTTCGGCAAGTTAGTATTTTTTTATTTTATAGTATTGGAAGGCAAACAAGCATACGGAATTCCTTATGGTAATAAATTCCCGCCGCCTAGAGACAACAAAGGTGGTAAGATGCATTACCAACCTGAGGCCACAACAAAAATAAGTTTAACGGCTTACCCTCCGAACCGGAACACGTTAACTGCGTTGCACGTTATGGCGGCAGGAATAGGTAAGGCGGTGGTACCAATCCGGGCGAGTCGTAGGATATCACGGTGTTAGTGACGGTAAGCCTATGCTAGCCTTTTACGAGCTGCCTGGCAGGAAGGAGATGGTCTATTTTGCTAAGGAGCCCAGACCAACACGGGGTAAAATGTAAAATATAAAAGTTATACAACAGAAGAGTCAGACTTATTCAAGGTGTAGCTTCAACCTGATTTTCGGAATAGTACAAAAGTACATTATGTTGAGATCAAATATGCGATAGTGCGAGATATAGGAGAAACATGCACGGAAGTGGACACTAAAGAAATGAATGATAAGGAATGTATTAAAGAAACGAATGTGTACTGTGAATTGTATCTATAAAATATTTTCTTTGTTCTCTCATGAGAACTTTATTAAGTTTTAATACTTGCCCCTCGCTGTAGGTTATCCCAGGTCACTTGGACCTCCGTCCTCGACGAATATTGCTGAAGACTCTGTGCCATAGGCGAGCGTATTTCTGAAGCACCATTGTCACGCAACTTGAATCCCAACGCCGTGATAATTATGTCAAATATTAGTACAGCTACCAACAGTGCTACATACTGAAACCAAAAAGCATCTTAGATCTTTAGTTGTGATAATTATTGTTGAGGCAATTAGTCTTGGCAAGTTTAAAGATTGATGCGACTTGGACAGACTTGAAAGCTGACGAATGCTCTTACCATTTGAGCTACTGAGGATTCAAGTCGGGTAGTTATGTCCTTTAAATTCGTCGGCAGGTTCAAATCCTGTCTGAGGCAACATTTTAAAATTTATAGATCTATAATAGTAGGTAGGACATAGTGCATTTTTGTGCTTGATAACGTAAAACGGGGTGTTATGTTTTCAGGGTTCATATGTAATGAATGTGAATTTATTTATTAAACTGCAACTTCTAGATGCCTAAACAGTTGGTGATATACTTGGCATCATTACAATCCTGCGTCATTAGAAAAACAATACTGCAGTAGTCATCGATAAATTTGAGCTACGGTAACGCTACCTTCATAGGCTATAATAAAATTATCCTTGACAGTCGTAGTTTTCAGACACTCGCGTAGGTTTAGACAATCTTAATCGTGTAGGTACCTACTTCGCTCGGCTTATATATTTTTTCCTTAAAAACATTTACAGGTCAATCCTTCCTTTCAAAATAACAAATATCCATTGACAAATCTAACCCTAAAGTAAGCAAAATACATGCTTGTAATAAGCCTATTAACATACTTAGTCAAATATACTAAAAAAATATAAATAAAACAAATCTGTAGCTTACGTTTGAGTGTTCGCAATGCTTTTATTTTTAACTGGTAAGAGATGATTCTCTGTAAAATGTCTTACCCCAGCAATAACGTAGAAATGTTCCGATAAAGCGCCATAAAATCCAAGAATCGCGGCAAAGAATATAATCACTCCTGTAGCTATCACAAAGCTAGGCAAGGTGAAAAATCTCTTTGTCAATAGCGACTCGTATTGGTTGTATGCCGATAAAGCTACTGCTCCTGTTATTAGCAGGATGACGCCTGTTATCTGTAAAGATTTGACCTATCTTAACACCGAATCATAGCAACAAGGCTGAAGATTGCTGCAGCAAACTTATCTTTTCCTATCGCTATAATGTCAGAGCTTGTTTTGTTTTTCATGTGGCACACGCAAGAGCACGCAAGAGGTTCGACATTTCAGTTTTAAATTGATGGGGAACTGATGTTATATCAGATTAAAGCTTTGCTTACGGTGTTTGTTAGATTGTCTTTAAATGTAATAAAAATCACGCCTCTCCTTCTTAGTTATCTCCATGTTGGAGAAGTGACAAGTAATCCAGGATACTACTACAATTCAAATTTATATTTAAACGGTCAACTTAATAAAAAAATCTTAACTGAAACCAGGTTTGACTCTGAGGCATTTTCCACTCAAGATGAATAAAGTTTCTACTTTCCACTAGAACAGTAACAAATTGCTAAGTAAATTATGTTAGTGCGGGAGGAAATTTGAGGCAGAAGCGGCCTCAATACTCGCAACTCTTTGTTCGCCTATATTACAAGCTGACTAGTGACAGACAAAAAGTCTATTCTTCAGAAGAGCACAAACCAAAACGATAACACCATAACAACTTAAATCACTTATCTTCAAAAACCTGCCACTTACAACACGAACCAAAAATCTTGGATTTTTTATTGTTAATAGAAGTAAACATTGTTTGCAATAATGAATGAATTAATGAACTAATAATCACCTTATTTCATGTCCGTGTTTGGTTAAATGACGATGCCAATCGGAACAAGAGCACAGTCTTTTCACTTACCACTTTTTGAATTTGTCACTATAAACCTCTACCAATTTTATTTAACAAAAGCTTTGGATAATTAATTTTTTTAGACAGGGTTTACGGTTCATGATGCTGAAAGATGACTGAGGCCTAGCACAGAACTCTTCAAGGTGTGTCGCTGTCCTTTGACCGGGTTGTTATTGCGAAAATCCAGTGGCTTCCGTACCTTTAGGTTCGGAACATGATAGTGTCAGTGTCAAAAGCGACATGCGTAAGGCGTTGATTCCCTGCCCAAGCATGTTGCTGCACAGCACATCGACCACCAGCCTCCTTGTTGACTTGATATATTTGACAATGACCCACTTAACTTATGATCGCTTCTTACGACTTGCCAGGCCTATACCTGGTAGTCGGTCTACTCTACTCGAGGAACCCGGATCAACACGAAAAAGCTATTTGTTCTACTCTTACCAGCTACCCGTCTGATAACGAAAGTAATCTTCATATTAACCCATAATAAAAATGTAGTCACTTCTCACCAAAAACACTGTATTCACAGCAAACAAGGAATATCTCACAGACTTGAGCAATTTAGGCATTTTAATTTTCATTTTCTTCATGGTGTCGAAGATATTGTTCACTATTAACAAGTTAACGTAACTGAGATCTTTTATCACAGCAGCTACTCAATATCAACATTATCTTGACAGCATCGTCTAATCTTTATCGAATGTATTCAATAAATATATCAACGAGTTTACTTTTACAAAACAATCTTATATAAATGCCTGGCCTCCCAGAAGACAGGAAGGAGCTGCTGCTGTGGTCCAGTATAATATGGCATACTTTTTATGCTAAGCATAGTTATAGGTAGATCCATCTCCACATTATGTAGCCTAATTTGTAGAGTAACAAACAAACTAATAAGTAGTTAATCGCTTCTGTGGTCTAGCGGTCTGGCGTCGGATTTGACAAAAAGTAGTGAAACTTAACATTAGTTTAGGTGGCCATGGCCATTAGTCTAGGCCTATCTTTATAATACTTGCCTATGACAATTATCTTACTAATTACCTAAAATTAATAAGATAATTGTCTATAATGTTATATTAATATAAATATAATATTAATTGCCTATAAGATAAATTACTAATTACTTATAAAAGAAATGACAATTTTTTTTGACGCATCTTAGGATCAAGCGTACATTTCGTAGTGGCTGTTTGCATGCAGGGAACGGAATACCGGTATAAAAAGTTAACCGTTTGAAACGGTTAACCTACGTATCTATTACTAATGAACACGGTTAATAGAAATCACGATAAACCCACCAATTGCGGTATTGCTTTATCCGGTTTCACATGTAATCAGTTAAGGTTAACCGAAACCTTTTAAGTATGGCTCAACTTTATGGGTTACTAGTTCAAACTGTTAACAGAATTAAAAACTATACAAATGGACTCAATAGAAAGAGATAACAGTAACAAACCCGATCGAGAAACGACTGCGTGCGCGCCATTACTGTTCCATCGTCACTAAAATATTGAACTTATGACGTTATTATACTTACTAACTTAATGCTTAAATATGACTATACATATAATAAATCTGTAGAAGGGTCAAATCTGTATATTGAAAATACTGAAAAAATAAATAGCAGGGGCGTTGTTGTACAGCGAAAAAGTTACTGGATCGATACCAAACCCAAATATGTGAATAAAAAATATTTTGTCTGTCTGTCTATCTGTCTGTATGTTTAGTCATCACGTGAAAACTAACGGTTCGATTTCGATGAAACTTGGTTTAAAAATACGTAAAAAAATTAAACCTTAATTTTTCAGTTTGATCACGCGAAGACCGTTATCCCCGGGGACGGAGTCGCGGGTGGAAGCTATTCTTATATAAATGCCCAGTCTCTCAAAAGACAGGAAAGTGCTGCTGCTGTTGTCCAGTATATGGCATACTTTTTATGCTAAACGTCGTTTTAATTCCATCTCTACATTAGGTAGATTAATATTTTTTTGTCAGTATGTGACAACCCTATTCCCCCGTAATAATTACTGAATTGGTGATACCAACGCGTGCATAACGCAAAATTAGGTGGTAGACTATAAGGAACCATGTAGCAGTTTACGCCGTATCAATAATCCTCGCCATTGTCGTGTTCCGTGTTGGAGGATCCTGGCTGGATATTTCTAGCAAGAAATATATGGCTAGAAATCACAAAATATCTACTATCAAATATATATTTTTTTAATAGCCAGTAAATATTTGGTTATTATTTATTACTAGCTTTTGCCCGTGGCGTTGGCCGCGTGGTTATTGATCCTACAGGAACATTTTTTCGGGATAAAAACTATCCTATGTGTTAATCCAAGTTACCCTCTATGTTTGTGCCAAATATCATAAAAATTGGTTATGCAGTTTTTGCGTGAAGGAGTGACAAACATACTAACTAATAATTAATCACTTCTGTGGTCTAGCGGTCTGGCGTCGGATTTGACAAAAAGTAGTGAAAGTAGTGCTACATGGCCATTAGTCTAGGCCTATTTTTATAATACTTTATTTAAAGAAACGACATTTTTTTACGCATCTTAGGATCAAGCCTACCTTTTGGTTTTTTTTTTATACAAGAGGAGGCAAACGAGCAAGTGGGACACCTGATGGAAAGTGATCACCTCCGCCCACGGACATCCACAACACCAGGAGTATCACGGATGTTTGGGAATACCGCCTTCGGTTACTGATTCCACAAAGGTGTTGTGCTGTTTGCATGTTATCCTGCTGATTCGAATAGTTCTTTTTTAGCATTGATGCCTTATAGTTTTTACGAATATAATAATTAATAAAAAAAGTTTTTGATTTCTTGCATTTTTCATACATTAGGTATACAACACGATTTCTAATAAAATTAAAATAAATTAAAACAATAGAAATATGTAGTTATTTTTAATTAATTATTTATTTAACAATTTATTAATTTACATTTTAAAAATACGAATGAAGAATTTGACACAGGGTAACAAGTTTTTTGTTTTAACTTTAATTTTTATTTAAAATTATTATTTATTTAAATATATGCACTTAAAGGATTTAAGATTAATATTTGACTATTATATTGTATTACTAAATATTTACATTTTTCATTTTCATGCAGGCATGCAAGAACTCCTCTTATGTGACGATGAGGGCCTCCGGCAAACTTTTCTACTTTTCTTTATCTTTTTCTATCTCTAGCAATTTTTTGCCAGCTATTTTTATGTCATAAAAATATGTTACCATACTACCTACCTACTTGTTAAATATAACATGAATGCTCACAATATAGTACATATAAATTGGACATCAATACTGCGCTAGAGATAGCATGCACACAGTACAAAATGACAACCATACTTTGTGCATGCCGATTTAAAAGCCACTCTTTTAGTTTGAGCGTTTTTGCTTTGTCGCATTTCCTACAGTGTGTGTTTGGTGCCTACTGTAACATTAGTTTCGTGGACATTTGCCACACACTTGGTACAGTTATCAGACATTGTCAAAGTCACGGGAATGGATAAGGCGATACCTACCTATGCAAGTTTGAGCACAGCTCTCTACCACCAGTGATCTTGTTGGTAATGTTTCCAACAAGACCACTGGTGTTCCGTTTCGCCTTAGCTTGCATGTTACATGCTGCCAGGCAGAACGGCAGATAGCCTATACAATTATACATACACAGTGACCCAAAACAGCACTAGGAAAAAATCTTGAGTTTACAATCACTTTTATATTTTTGTGATTTGGGCACTATGAATATTAGAATTTTATAGTTTTTGAATCCACATGAAATATTAGGTCTTTTTAATTGTAACAATATTTGAGGACCAACTAAGTGGTTTGCAGAAAAATAACTTTTCATTCTTATAGTCTAGCCCAGCGGTGGGCAAATTTTTTTGACCGCGGGCCGATAAGTTAAAAAGAATCTAGTGGCGCGGGCGGGCCAGTAAATTACTTAAACTTAATCTTGGGGCGCGCCGGTTTATTAAAACACCTAAAAATAGCAGTAAATATTGCGATTATAAAACATTGCTATAACATAAGGCATTTTTTTTATTTTACAATCCTTTATTAAAATAAAATCTATTTAAGAAGTCTTAACATATGAATACGCAATGTACCTAGTCTTGCCA
>NJDD01000231.1:383241-416872 GCA_002245505.1 Calephelis nemesis
AACATATGAATACGCAATGTATAAGTATATGTTTGGAGTATCGATTCAGTATCTTAATTGTTCAAATTTCAATAGTCTTTTAACATTTCGACCATTAAAAATTTTCAAGGAGGTTCATATTTTTTCTAGAAAAAAACCTCGGCGGGCCGGATTAAAACCTCTTAAGGGCCGGATCCGGTTCGGGGGCCGTAATTTGCCCACCCCTGGTCTAGCCTATAAGAATGAAAAGTTATTTTTCTGGACATTCAGGATAATTATTATTACAATTTACAGGTACATTTTGGATTTTAAAAAAATTTTAATTAATCCCTGCACGAGGCGGCAAGTGTTCGCCCACACAGCCCAAGCCTTACGCCGCTTCTGCTGAATTTCAGGCTCAAGAATTGTAAACATAGAAAAATAGGTAAATAGTTACAACAAACAGCTTAAAAATAAAGCTAAATATATAGAAATAAACTTTTGAATTTAAAAACATTATAAATCGGGTATTCCCCGTTTTAAGGAGAAGTGGCCACATGGGGTTACAACAAGATAAAAAATTACCTCTGTGGTCTAGCGGTCTAGTGTTGTATATGACTTTATAAGGGGCCGGATCGAGCAACAAAAAGAAAATGTGTTTTTTAAAACTATACATATAACAATAAAATTACTATACAAACTACTAAAACTGTACAAATAAAATTTAAGCACTTTTAACCACATCCATACGAATGTATATACGGTAAACATCCAGTTTTTATTATTTTTTCTGTTTGTCCTTCGCACTGGCTAATCGCTGAACAGAATGGACCGATGTTAACAGGATTTTCACTGGCAGGTAGCTGGTGTAATAAGGAGTAACTTAGACTGCTTTTATTTTAGAAAAAATCTAATTTATACAAATTAATAAAATTGGAGTATCTGTTTATAATATTAAAATATCTGCTTTTTACTGCATTCACACAAATCTACTAAGTCGAATCATAAGTTATGTCTCATGTTTATTGTTAAATAATAATCACTTGTTTGTTTTTAGTATAATTTATTTAACAAAATTAACTGAATGAAACATGCCTTCTTATGTAAACACAAAACATGAGACTATGAGACTCCTAACCAAACTAAGACTGATGATGGAAAATAGCCTCGCCGGACACGCGAAATACACATATTCATTATTTTGTTTGTTGTAGCTCTCCTTCACAGTAAAAAGATTTTCACCTGAAAAAAGAATTTGACGGTGTTTTTTTCCTGCGCACTGCTTCAACAAAACATTGATCCAAGTGATGTTTTTCTGGGATAAGCCCGTTGTTCTAAGTCTTCAGTCAACAAAAAACAACGAATGTTCAAGAAAGAAGGGCAAACAGTTTCTGCCTGTGGATGGGCATTCTTTGAATTCGGGACTTTACAACTTTGTCTTCAGCTGGTGTCCTAACAAAGCTAGGACGACTGCTTCTTTTCGTGCCTTCCAAACTTGAGTCCTCGTTATATCATTTGATGGTACGATAATTGAATCTTCTAGTAAAATTCAAATTTTTCAGTATGTTGAAAATTTGAGTTTGTGTGTAACCACATCGATGCAGCGCACATATTTTATATTTAATTAGGTTTTCCTAGGATAGGATAAGCCTAACACTTTGTGGGACTTATTGTGTTCGGCCAGTAACGGATGGCCTGATTGTAATTCTGTCCACCTCTTAAGGTCCTCCTATTTCTTGATGTCCGTACCGTAAAGAAATAGGAGATAAATATGGAATCAAAAAATGCTGCTTAAAAGTGACTAAGTATAAATATCAAGCCGTAGGCTAAAGCTAGGATTAACAAAATATATTAGAAATTCTATAATAAGAAACATATACGAGTACGAATAAAAGTAGTGAATTTGTTAAGTAGACCTACTGGTTAATTAATTATACTGTGGTACGGGTCACGCGCTATACGTTGATCACGCACACATTGACATGCACAATTAATGAACTGTGAACGTAATGAGCGCGTCGAAAGCGCCCCACTACACATTTTCCAGCTCCTCTGCTTCACCCCCTCAAATATCAAAAGACGTAGGATATACTCGCCTTAATCCGGCTTCTCTGTGTAGATTAGACCATCTGCCGTCCTACCTGGCAGGTAATAAGAGGCCAGCAAAGGCGAAACGGGACATTACCAACGAGAGCATTGGTGGTAGAGTGCTGTGCAGAAACTTGCCCGGGTAGGGATCCACCACCTTACCTATTCCTGCCGCTATAATGACAATGTTTTGTTCCGATCCTGAGGGGAGCCGCGGCTTGACTGTTGCCTTCGATCCCCTGACTTCAACTGGGATAATTTTCAAATACGATTGTTTCCTTTTCGTTGTCCAAGCACAGTTGTGCGCTATTGTGGGTAAATCTAGGTCGTGATGTAGGTCCTCGTTGCGTACGTACCACGGACAATTACCGGTGGCAGTACGCATGAACTTATTCTAAACTATTTGTGACTTTTTAGACGGCTAAGTACAAACTTAGCCTTGTTTGTGACACTCGAAAAATACGACTCTAACCACATAATATTTTTGTACAGAGTGCCCCTAGGCATTTTGTTGATTTTTCCTAGGGGATTACTCTGCCGAACAATCTGATGGTACCCGGGATACGACTGGGTCTCATCCGTTCGCTGGGTGTGACGCCTCGATAAAAGAACACCGCTGCACTTTTATCGGGATTTATTTCTATACGCCACTTCTTGAACCAGTCGCCCAAGAGAGTTACGGAGAATGTTGCCTATTTTTTCCCTGCGGGCGGGACAGTAGCCTTAGCCTTAGAGGTCTGGTGGCCATGCTTGGAGGCTTAACCCAAGCACTAACTGGTGATGGAGGTGGTGATGGGAGTGGCAGTGACAGCAGCGTCGGTATATCAGAGTGAGATGTCAGCATGTTTACTGTCTAAAATGAAAGGCCTTAAGAGCCGGGGGGTACCTATAGTGACGCGCAGGTTGCGGATGAGGCCCGCGTCTGCGTCGCTGCGGGGCTTTGTGATACCCGCGATATTTCGCGGGATGACCGGTGGCCTCGCAGTTTACACAACAAACCGGCTCGGCCGGAAGGGCCAAGTTCAGTTGGTCGCGTTTGGGACGGGTACAGTTTTCTGTACCGTGATCCCGTAGGCATTTAACGCACCTGGAACGTGCGTTGCAAAAACTGGCCGAGTGAACGTAATGTTGGCAGTAGGCACTGATATGATGTGACTGCGTAGTACGTACCTATTACTTTTTAATTTGTAAATGCGACTTTTGTGTTGATGAGGTGCACGCATTTGAAAATTTCACTCTTATAGGTACCTATATTTTTTCTTAACGCGCATGAAGAAGTTTATCTTCAAAAATAGTGTTTTGCTTTTTATTGTTGTTATTATTGCTCAATAGATAGGTACTTATTCCTATGTCTATGGGCGCAGCTTTAAACTCATGAGCTCTTGTTAAAGAGTGTTTATATTCCTTGCTCATGAGTACCTATAGCTTCATGACCTGTGTTCATGACCATGTATGATGTATGTACCATGGATGTACCTTATGGATGTAACTATCGACTATTGGATGTTGCCAGTTTTGCAAATTTGACATGTTTTATGGTGAATTAGATATATTTTTATATTGTTCAACGTATTTATTTGTTGTTTAGAGGCACATTTCTTAGCAAAATAATTATTAAAAGTTGAACCGTTCAACACACTACCCGTTTTCCTACAAATAAATTCATGTTAACAAAAGTTTCGTTACACTTCTGAAAGTTGAAAAAAAACAATGTTTTTCTTCAATAAAATTTTTAACTATTATTATTATACTATTGTGTATTACTTACTCGATTAAAACAACATTATTTTGTCCATACCAAATTTCAATCTAAATGACATTTTATTTGGCACTGAAAACTCTAAGCATAATAATAATATTACGTAGTTAAGTAAAAATCTTTGGCAGAATTTTATGGTAGTAATGTTGGCAGCACTAGATATCATTGAAACTCGAAAACCGATTTGCTGGAATGGGAATTATATAACACTTTGTGTCACTTTTAACCCTTTCATGCTACCTCCATGTTACACAACCTAAAATATTACGTCTACCGACTACGTTTCTTTTAAAGTAATTTAAATATTGAAAAATGAATTTTTTGAAGTGGAACTTCTTTAGAATTGTTGTGTTTTCAAACCGGATGCAACGAAAAAACGACAGGTACGACAGTAACGACAATTAATACAAAAATGTGTTAATACAAAAATATATAAAATCAGTCTTTTGTCGATTTACTGAAGTTTCACTTCTATCGTGTTTGAATCGATTAAACACCTTATTTTTAATAAATAGAAATTAATAACAAAATCGAGTTAAACTTAATTTGCTCTTTTGGATAAATATATTATAAAATTTATGAAACAATAAGAGTTTTTTAAAAAAATAGATTACCTACCAACCAAATTTTCTGCAGTACTAAACGTAGATCTTTTATTTCTTTTGATATCAATAAGTCGAGAGAATCTAAAGGCATACCTACTAATAATAATGTAAGAAATAGTGTGAAATACTTTGCAGCTACACATTGCTTTTAACTTTACGAAGCGCAAATTCAACCACATTTGGATTTCAGTTCTTTCTCATCTCTGGGCGGGGTACCAGCTCTTTCCGTATAGTTTTTTTCAACAGAAAGTCTCTCGATTCATCGATGGCTGGGTGGTTACCATTGACTTGATCCTTTGGCATTGCATAGATTAATCCCCGTTCAATCTAACATTCGGAGATCGCAACAGAGCATCAAATATCATGTCTACTACTTTAATGCACAGTGCTCTTCAATTCAAAGACTACAAAGACTTTTCCAAACTTGGTACAGAACCTCACATTTTTGGAGTCAGTCACCCGACGTGGTACCTCCAGCGGTGGCAAGAGCGTATTTATTTCTGAAAGGTCGGCAAAGCATCTGAGACATTAGATATATACTTGTATCGTGAGTATCTGTGGGCGACGGCAACCACTTACTATACCTGAGCCCTAAAGTGACCCTCTTATCTCTTTTGTAAAAAAAAGTGTTTTCACGCCCAAATCCTCGAAGTAGTAGGCAGAGTCACAACCAGGGCACCCACAACTAGCCAAAGACTAGCAATGTGATAGGTAGCAAGCCTATCGCCAACCGGGCACATATCCAAAATCCCGGGCAACATTTTTTTTTATTAGAAAATTGGAAAACCTAAATTTTCTTTGTGTTGCCTGACCCGGGAGTCCAACACCTGGACCGCTAGACCACAGAGGCGATAAAAACTTTTTTGTAAAAGTTAAAAAAGAGACTCCAGTTATAACCAGACTAAAGCTATAACCAGCAGAATAAGTTTTAGTTTTAGTCTGACTTTAATATCATTGAGTAGGTATTACTTTGTTTTAAACATAATAAATTATTATATTGCTACTTTTAAATCTATTTCATGTTATTTTTGAATCTCTGCTACTAGCAGCACCAGCACCAGCAAAGTCAAAAGTCAGCTGTCAATCAGTGCTGCCAACCGTGTGATTTAAATCGTATTTATTACGACACTTTAATACGACATTTTTGGCTTTGGTACGATTTACGATTGTATGTTTGTAAAATATATATCATCATCGTACGTAAAATATACGATCTTTTCAAATAATAGTATAAAATAAGAAAAACAAAATGTCCGATCACTTTATTTGTCGATATAGAAAAACACCAACAATCTTTAGATTAGAACGAATCTTAAATTTGTTTTTTTCCTTTATACACTCATTCATTCATTTTTGAACTTGTAAGAGCCTTAAACTTTGTTTTCGTGTTTGTTTGTTGTTTTACAAACGCATCCAATATTTTTTATGGTATTCATCAATGCCATCAACGATTCAGGGATTCCTTAAGTATTTTAACCATAATATTTCGAAGTCGTTGTTTGACGAAATTATATCATTAATAGAAACGACATTGGATATACCACTTCAGTGTTTGTACAAAGCGTTTTTTTTTTAAATTTCACTCTTGTTATATTATTTACATTTAGTAGTTTATTGTAAATACATACTTCGTATTCGGACTTTTTTTTATTAATGTGGAATAAATTATGATTTTAAGAGTAAGAAAAACAACATGAAGAAAATCTGTCCTTCCTTTTATCTAATTTATTTATGATGATAGATTATCTGTCTTTTATATATTATATACATGTCGAACATTAAAATTATTTAAAGATACCATTACATGCCTCATTTAAATAATTTGTTTTTGTTTTTCAATTGTTTGACTTGTTCTTGAGAGTATTGATTATAAGAACCCACGTAATTTTGTAAGTATTGAAAATGTATACTACGGAGCAAATGCTATTGACACTATGCTTACAGATACGAGTTTGACTGCCCAACAAATAAATTTATTTCAAACTAGATGTATTCAATTTTACATTGAAGCGTGTGATCATAATCATACTAAGATTTCCGTTAAAAAATAATCCTTTAAAAGATTTGGGGGTTTTCTACCCCGAAAATGTAAAAAAGGCTGAAATCACGACGATTGTACCAATATGTCGACAATTCCCTAATTTGTTAGACAGTAATAATTATCAAAATACTGATACAGAATGGCGTTTGCTCCGGAACACAAAAGAAATCGGGGCATTTAGCGATATAACTGAAGAATTTTGGGCAAGCGTTAGGTGTATTACATTTGGTGATGGCTCATCCATGTTTACTCACATTTGTTCCTTTGTTTTCAAAGTTTTGAGTTTGCCACACTCATCTGCTAACGTGGAGAGAATATTTTCATCAACAAATTTAATGAAAACAAAACAGCGAAACAGGCTTTCCACGGATTCAAATAATCAATGTTGCTTCAATTTTAAAATAGATGAAAATATGTTCACGAAAATAGCCAGTAAGAAGTGGTATGAAGATGAAAATCAATAAATGTCCTATTATTAACTAATAAACTATTGTTTTATTTCGGATAAAAATCTCCCGATTTCTCACGATTTTTAGCGGGCAATTTTACCGATTTTTAATTTTTCACTTTTGCAACACTGCTGTCAAGAAATAAGCATTGTGAATTGAATTTGTGCAAGTCGTCCGATTTGTTTGCTAGGATTTAATTTTTAAAATCTTACATTTATTGGTAAGTTCAACGAGTATTTAAAATATAATTCTGCATATTAAAAATTATAAGTGATTTCGCTAACATTAATCGATCCTAAAGATACAAAATCGTATGTTGTTTCGTACCTAATCAATGTTTTTATTGAAGTGTAGTGTCGCAGTTATCCCGTTGCATATTCATGACTCATAGTTAATGTTCTAGGTTTTTGAGATTTCAAAACAATTCGAAATGGCTATCGGCGCAGGGATGTCTTGTGTTAAGTATCTTCTGTTTTTCTTCAATCTCCTGTTTGCGGTAAGTACGATAAATATCTACCTTCTATAGGTTTTAAAAATCATAACATCCACAGTTAAGAGGGCGTTTTTTATGATTACAGACAATTGTTTTAAAAATATTATTTAGGAATTGAGATCAATTTGTAATTATTGTGCAATTTGCAACCTGTTTGAAGTTTTTATGATTTTGACTGTGGGTAATATAAAAATTTTAAGCATTCGATTTTTTTTAAACATGAATTTTAAAACTTGAGTAACTGGTAATTAATTACTAATAAAAATGCATACATTTGTGACTCATAGTCTTTAATCATAGGTGTTTCAGTTCTACTGTATTTATTAAACTACCCACATTTATACATTTTACTATTTTTACCCCTTACATAAATACTAGTTTGCAAAAAAAAATCTTTACAGTAATAAATACACAACAAAACACATATTATGTTGTTAATAGTTAGGTACTCTCCTGCCTTAACATTCAATCAATTTTAAATTTCTTTAGTCTGGTAATTTTATGTACGACCTAACTTTATGGGGGTTAGTTAAATGATGATATCAGTAATATAGTTCTTCATCTCACTCATATACTGAAACTACTATTAAAAATGTTTATTTATATTTCCTCAATAATTTCTATTACAGTTTTGTCTTATCTGTAGCAGGCATTAAAAGGCATGTTTTAGAAATAATTGTTATTGCATGGGTTAAAGACACATGCATAATGTGGCTTATTTTCATTTTTGGTACCTATTTCAAACTATTGTTGTGTATGAATGTAACATAGCTAAATTTTATGACTCTTCTTTCAACAAACTTTAATGTTGAAATGTATCAATTGGCTGTTTTCATAATAAATCAATTGGCTGTTTTCATAATTAAACATGACTGTGAACATATAACAACTTTTGCATGTGCAGGGATAAAATACATGTCAGCCTTGGACACCAGAGATGTAATATTCATTCTATATGTTATCGTATGAAATAAACAAAAAAACAAACAGTAACTCTGATCTTAATAAAAAATACCCAATTTATAGTCCCACCGTCTATATTTTCAGAAAAAATATAGATGATGGTAATTAATGCAAGTTATCTATTATCTACAAGATATGAAATCTCATGCTTATATCTTTGAGTAACTCCTGAATGAGTAACTCCTTGAATTCTCCTGAAAGACAAATTATAGGGAGTTGACTAATTAAGTCACCATCTAATAGTCTATTTCTTAAGAAAAATTATAGATTATCTAACATCATACTAGTCTTAACATTTATAAAACCAGAAAAAAGGAGATAATATTATTGGACAGAAAAGTCCTGAGATGATACCTGGTGATAATAAATCACTATCACTTTTTTAATTATTAGTAAATAGGCTTGAAACAAATTTTTTTTTACAGATAACAGGATTGATAATTTTGATTGTGGGTGCAAAGTCTGAGATCAACGCTCATCCTTATGTTAACCTTACTGATGAAAGTTTCTACACATCTGCCCCAGTGGTTCTGATTATTGTCGGTTTGATAGTGTTTGTTGTGGCATTCTTTGGCTGCTGTGGTGCTGTGAAGGAGAATCACTGCATGATTGTAACGGTAAGTTGTTTATTCTTATTCCTAACTGTTCTTGCTTGTGTAACTTAGTAAGGTTTTTCTTTGTACTGATCGACACATGGCCTATACTATTATGTTTTCATAAGACTTTCTGAATATAAGCATATTCGAACATGTAACAGGTATGTTCACTATTAGAAAATTAGGATCTGACACAAAAGTTAGGGCAGTCAGATGGTCTATTCTGCAAAGGAGCCTGGACCAACATGGGGAAAATTAATATTAAAATTAATTAATATTAACAGTTTATATGGATTAAAGCATAAAGCACGTTTTTCCCATTTCCTCTGCAATTATTCCCATTTTTTCCTATGAATCATCTTTTGTCGCCTCTGTGGTCTAGTCCGGGTGTTGGACTTGACTGCATGAGGTCCCGGGTTCGAATCCCGGGTCGGCCAACAAAAAGAAAATTGGATTTTTCCAATTTTCTAGTGAAAAAAAAATGTTGGTCAGGATTGGAAATGTGCCCGGTTGGCGATAGGATTGCCACCTATCACATTGTGGGACTTAGTGTCTTCGGCTAGTTGTGGGTGCCATGGTTGTACCTCTGCCTACCTCTTCGGGGATATGGGCGTGAAGATACATAACCATCTTTTGACAGGAACTAGGATGACAAGAAAAGAATTAGCAAAATTTTACCATCTGTTAAAATGTAATGCAATAACCACATAGATGGACTTTTATTTTTTAATGTAGCTAGTCTACATTTAAAAATTAAAAGACCATTTTGCCTGCCTGCTCCGGCTTTGCTCGGATGGTATTTTTTTTTATCATAAATTGAGATGTAAGTTATTCTATCTTTCAAGTTGGATCAAACTGCACACTGTGTGCAAATTTAATTGAAATCGGTTTAGTAGTTAAGGGAGTCCATCTCTGACAAACAACATGACACATCATTTATGTATATTAAGATATTATATAACTATAGGGAATAGGGATAGATAAAGTGTAACTTAAAACCTCTTTGTCAGATCTTTTTTTCTTTTACGATTGAGTTAAATAAGACATCAGTTTTCTTCATTATAAAATAAAGCTTAATATTATTCTACCTGGTAAAAAGTTTAGAGGAAATGCACATAATTTTTTTTATTTGTTAAAAAAAATCATACCTTTTTCCTTTTTAATCTTACTTTCTTATTACTTTTTTTATAAACTGGCCTTTTACTCATTTATAAAATAATGTGTGACAACAGGCAATAAAAAGGTGTTGACCTCAAAAAGTTGTTGCATAATTATTATTTTAAGGTCACTTAACATTTCCTAGGTAACATTATTAAATGTCCAAGAGAAATATGTTTGCCTGCTTGTCTTGACAAATATAAAATTTTGCTAGTTTTATTTTTGTTCAGTTTTGAAAAACTCAACAAAAATAAAATGTTTTTAAAATGTTTTTTTTTTATTTTCACATTTAATTATGTTTCTTATGAAAGCAAACTTTTGTAAAATATTTATCGAAAAAAAAAATGTAACCGACTCTTAAAGGAGGAGGTTATAAATATGATTGTGTGATTTGTTATTCGACAAAAACCAGATTTAAATGTTTTTATTAGAATGATATTGAGGTCGACCTATATTAATATTATGGTGATCGAATTTGTGGTTTTTGAGTTATAGCTAACAAACAACAACGCCTAAAAGATGGCTCCTACCAATTATTGTAAAAAATTACTCCCTATTTTATGAAGTAAATAATAATTATTATTATTATTATAAATTTCATTGAGTCATTGATAGCGATGTAGTCGGAAATTCATGCGTGAACTGAAAAACACAAGGCAAATGTTGATAAAATTTATGTCGGACCATCTCCAAATTAGCGAAATAATTGTAGTCGGTTTTTGAAGTTTTCATTATATTCAACATTCGATGTTTTGAGTTAGTATCTTCACGCTCATAGAGGTAGGCCTCTGCCTCTACATCCACGACTAGCCGAAGACACTAAGTCCTAAAATGTGATACATGGCAAGACTGCCAACCGGGCACATATCCAATCCCGGGCAACGTTATTTGTATTAGAAAATTTAAAATATTCGTTTTCCATTTTGTTGCCTGACCCGAGGATCGAACCTGGGACCTCAAGAAGTCAAGTCCGACGCCGGACCGGCTAGACCGCCAAATGTATAAAAAATACAGATAACCAAAAAACAAAATTAGTAAGATGTTTAAAAGAACTAGTCTAAAATTTCTTTAATTATTGCACGGTTATAAGAGGACAGACAAGCTCCTCGAAATTAAAACATCCCTCTTGTTGTGCTTGGACTAACAATTCATGATGCAGACAAAGAACACTGAAATCCATTGTTCTATCTTATCATATGTAGGGTATCATAGGATACATTTATCTTTTTCATAGAATTAAAATAATAACATGTTTAGGATTCAGATAAACGTGTGATAAAATACGCATTATTTTAAAACTTTGCTAGGCGAGTTGCTCATGATTATTAGCTGTGTTCTGTAGCCTTACTTTCGGTCTTCAAACTTTTTTTATATTGGAAGGAAAACAAGAGGAACGGATTTCCTGATGGTAAGAAATTCACACCGCCTAGAGACACCAAAGGTGGTAATGGTGCGTTGCCAACCTGAGGCAGGGATGTTAGGCCTCGAACAAAAGTAAGTTTACCGGCTACCTTACACTCCAAACCGGAACACGTCCTCTCTTGTAATAAACTGATTTTGATACATAGCTTATTAATTTATATTTTCTAACTTTCGTTTAAGTCGTTTGAATTATCGATTATTATAAAAATAAATTCTTTATAATAATCCTAGTTGCGTAAAGAGTAAATGAAGCCAATGCCAGTTTCATAATATGTATACTACAAATTGACGACCGCAAATGAGATATTGTGTGTATACTGTACGAGCATTGGTCTAGACCAGGGGTGCGCAATTTTTTTGACCGCGGGCCGGTAAGTTAGAAAAAATCTAGAGGCGGGCCAGTAAATTATAATTAATCTTGAGGCGGGCCGGTTTATTAAAACACCTAAAAAATAGCAGTAAATATGACGATTATAAAACGTTGTATAAAGAAAACATAAGGCATTTTTTATTTACAATCCTTTATTAAAATAAAATCTATTTATGAAATACATAATATATATGTTTGAAGTATCGATTCAGTACCTTAATTGTTCAAATTTCAATAGTCTTTTAACATTTCGACCATTAATTTTTAAAGAACGTTCACATTTTTTTCTAAAAAAAACCCTCGGCAGGCCGGATTAAAACCTCTCAAGGGCCGGATCCGGACCGCGGGCCGTAACTTGCCCACGCCTGGTCTAGACTCTAGATTAACTCACTGAAGATTGAAACTAAACAGGTAACCATAATAAATGCAAACTAACAGACCAACGGAACGTATTGGTCAAGTTAGATTAGAAGTTAAGACTATCGCCTATCTATAAACAGCGAAGAAGTTAACGGTGCGGTGACATTATTGACTTTCCGCAGATGAATATCGACTGACTGCTAAATTCTTGATTATGGCGTTTATAAATTAAATATTTTATGCTGACTACTGGCCAACCTTCCATTTGTACTTATGACCATTTCAGCAAAGCGGTATTTGTAAGGAGAACGCACATCTATATATTTAATCATCATTTAACAAAACACCAAATTTAAAATGAAAATTGTATTTCCGTCTTCGGGTTTCAGTTAGCTGCCTTTACGGCCTATTAGGTTATTCCAGAGTTCCATGTTGTGCCTAAATAGGTCGGGTTTTAAACAGGTTTCCGCGGATAAACGTTCCTATGTATGTATGTTGCACTCTTAAAGAATCTTGATAGGTGAATGTAATTAATGCATATATGCAGTGCTAATGCTAATAATCAGTCTTTGTGTCCGTGATGCCGTAGGCGTTAAGGTTTTACGAGTTTTTACACGTCTGCAAAAGCAAGGTTCTGTGAGCAGTTCGTATCTTTTTGTAAATTGAGATCCTAAATTTCCTTATAGTAGGGAAGCCCAGTGGGGTGTTTTTGGAAGTTACTCGAACGCATCAGATTATGCTTCGAATCGTGATACTGTTAATATGTGATTAATGTACAGTAACGATCTTTATCATATATGAAATCTCTATCTTTATAGATCTTTCAGGATCGGGATCTTTATCCCGTGCGTTTAGGGTTAGGTTCTGTGAAAACTTCTCCAGCTTTTAAATATACTCGAATTCGTCAGATTTAAGTACGCTGGGTTAAATTAATGCCAATAAGTTTATATAAATTTATTATATTGTAGGGTGATTTGAGCGTGACGTAAGGGAGTGAAGCTATTATGCTGTAATAGCTGACGAATATAGCTGACATGTTTCACGATTCCGTCGTCGAAGACACATTAAGCATGTACACTTTAAACATTTATTTCGCTCCTTGTGATCAAGTGACTATTTTTTTTTACTTTTAAACTCTTCTTCCTACTACTTATTTTTTTTTTATGATAATGGAAGGCAAACAAGCAGACGGATTTCCTGATGGTAAGAACTTCACGCCGCCTAGAGACACCAAAGGTGGTAATGGTGCGTTGCCAACCTGAGACCGGGATGTAAGACCTCGAGCAAAAGTAAGTTTACCGGCTACCTTACCCTCCAAACCGGAACACGTTATGACGTTGTGGCGGCAGGAATAGGTAAGGCGGTGGTACCAATCCGGGTGAGTCGCTGCGAAACTCTACCACCTAGTCAGATGTCTCGGTCTTAGTGATGGTAAGCCTATGCTCGCCTTTTACGAGCTGCCTGTCAGGAAGGCAGATGGTCTATTCTACAAAGGAGCCCGGACCAACACGGGGAAAATATAGACATTATAATGTTATAGCCTTTTTTTAACTTCTTGACGCCCAAACGATTACGTACTTAGCATACTGGCCCCTAACCATGAGTTTACAGGTTGTCAAGTTTACTATTCTCCCTAACGTCTCTGTAAATTATTTTTATGAAAACTTTGAACAGCGCCTCTATTGGTAACTAAGAGAAACACATTTTAAGACCAAAAGTGACATAGATTTCGACATGTAACTTACCGAACGTAATCTACACTAATTCATGGTAAAGGTTCTGGTGTCCCCTACTATTATATCTTCTAATTCGTATGGGGAATTTAAATATGTATATCGTAGGTAATTTTGGTTTTGAATGGACAACCCAAATATTGTTAGTTGAAATTAAAAAAATAAAAAACATGTCAAGACATCGATTTCACAATTAATCACTACATAGTAAAAAACAAAGTCGCTTCCTCTGTCCTTACGTCCCTTTGTGTGCTTAAATCTTTAACACTACACAAGGGATTTTGATGCGTTTTTTTTAAATACATAAAGTGATTGTAGAGAAAGATATATACGTATATTTCATAACCGTGCGAAGCCGGGGCGGGCCGCTAGTAGATCATAAAATCCAGTCACTGTTGATTGTTAATTGTAAATCGATATGTAACATTTACTTTAAACAGAGAAGTTATCTGTAATTGCATTATACACTTGCAATAACAAAACAATAAACATTCCCAGTATTGTTTATTTTATAGCGATAATATTGTCATTTTTTTCAATCTGTGCCTTTGCACATTTAACCTTTGTTAAATTATAAGAAAAGTAGTGATTCACGAAGACGGCCCAGACAGTTTAAACCGAATAGTCCCAGTATCGAATAGTTTTTTTTTATATGTCATTGGAAGGCAAACAAGCAGACGGATTTCCTGATGGTAAGAAATTCCCGCCGCCTAGAGACACCAAAGGTGATAATGGTGCGTTGCCAACCAGAGGCCGGGATGTTAGGCATTGAGCAAAAGTAAGTTTACCGACTACCTCACCCGCCGAACAGGAACACGTCATGACGTTATGGCGGCAGGAATAGGTGAGGCGGTGGTACCAATCCGGGTGAGTCGCTGCGAAATTCTACCACCTAGTCAGATGTCACGGTGTTAGTGACGATAAGCCTATGCTCGCTCCTTTACGAGCTGCCTGGCAGGAAGGCAGATGGTCTATTCTGCAAAGGAGCCCGGACCAACACGGGGGAATAGTCATGAAATAGTATTATTACAACTCTGGGGGGTTACCATAAGCTCTGAAAATAGTACTAAGTATTTCAACAATTATTGACCAACCCGTGTTGGTCCGGGCTATATCATCACTAAGACATCTGACTAGGTGGTAGAGTTTTGCAGCGACTCGCCCAGATTGGTTCCACCGCCTTACCTATTACTGCCGCCATAACGCCAGTGTTAGCAGTTGACGTGTTCCGGTTTGGAGGGTAAGGTAGCCACTAGCCGTAAACTTACTTTTGCTCGAGGCCTAACGTACTGGTTGGCAACGCACCTTTACCACGTTTGGTGTCTTTAGGCGGCGTGAATTTCTTACCATCAGGCAATTCGTCTGCTTGTTTGCCTTCCTATATAAAAAAAAATATACTATTGTCATCAAAGAAAGACAACCTTATGACGTACATCTTAAAGTTTCTTATAATTTCGGACATTTAGCAAGATGGATCGATGGATGGATGGATGGATCATGGTGATCGACCGTTTTGATACCATTCAGCGCACTAACATTCTGCAGGAATATGAGACCGTGAGTCAGTTCCAGTACCTGGGCTCGACGATAACGAGCAATGGGAATAGCGAGCCGGAAATAAGAAGACGCATTAGCATGGCGAAAACAGCTGTGTCAGAACTTAACAAAGTCTGGAAAGACAGAAATATCACAAATCGAACCAAAGCACATCTCGTTCGCACGCTTGTCTTTCCCATTGCCCCCTACGGTGTCGAGACGTGGACAATCAAGGCGGCCGATAGAAAGAGAATCGACGCCTTTGAAATGTGGTGCTGGCGCCGAATGCTGAGAATACCATGGACAGCCCACCGCACAAACGTCTCGATACTCAAACAGCTGAAGCTGGAGAAGACACAGCGTCTGTCTGCGACCTGCCTGCAACGCATAATGCAGTACTTCGGCCACGTTGCACGCAGGGATGGCAACAATTTGGAGCGTCTGATAGTGACAGGGAAGGTGGAGGGCAAAAGACCTAGAGGACGAAGTCCCAATCGGTGGTCGGACCAAATCTCCAAACAGCTGGAGATGCCCGTCAGCGCTGCGCTCCACCAAGCTACGGAACGCAACCGATGGAAGCAGCTGGTAGACAGGGTCAAAAGGAGTCACGATCCTCAGCAGCGAGGGAATCGACTGGAGAGAGAGAGCAAGATGGAAATAATACTGCTTTAAGCGTTCATGGTAGTTCCCTGTTCGTTGCCTAATTTTCGTGTTATATCTGTGCCTAGGGATTAAATATCAGTATTTTTGGAAACCGGTAGTAATGGCCTTGGACCAATATCGATACCAAAGTCGTTACCTGTAATGTTAGTACTGGTAAAGGTTTTAATAAAGCCGGTACCAGAAAATGTGTTACGTAATACTTTTCCTTCAATTGAAGATATCTCTGTTTCTTCTTGACAGCTTTTAATGATACCGACAACTAAAGACGAAAATTTGAAACGGCTCTCTTGTATTTATCGGGTACCTTTATTCGGTACAGGTATTTATCGGTATTAGTACAAATATTTGCTAGGTATCGGTTATCGGTACAGTACCTGTATTCGAAGTAAGTAAGAATTTTAAGGAATCACTTTTGAATTGATGTTAGTTAAAAAACCTGACCAAATCAATGAACCGCCTGAAAACCGTACAAGTGGAGGTCGTCAAACTGTTGACAATATTGGGGTTTCCTTAGCACGAACAGTTGCATGGTTTGTGGGCTAACTGTTGTCAATAATATGAGGCTTCTAGTTAAAAGTGGCCAAAATTTTGTTAAATTCTTCATCTATTGTTATATCGTGTTTAGATTAACTGCATACCCTACTCATTCAAATCAGTCAGAACTCACCAGCCATTTTGGATGGCTTAAAAATTCCAATCCCTTATTGGCAACTAGTAATTTTTACGACGTAAACCTATTTCTACTACAGTATACAAAATATATCAAAGCTTGTTTTAAACTAGTTAGTAAGGATTTCACGGATTTTTAATGGCAATTTCACTATGAGCCAGACGTCATATTAAAATTTGATTCGTTGTGAGCAAGGAGACAATCCAAAGCTTAAATTAATTTAATTTTCCTATAAATAAAATTTGATATTTACGGCCAAGCTTGAGAATTATATTAAATTTAATGTCATTAGCAGTTTAGTTTTTCTGTCCACTGCTGGACATTGGTCTCGTAAACAGGAGACTTATCTAATGCATCTGATACGTCATATAAAGTTTAAAACTATTGCATGACAAAGTGGTCTATGTAAATACGTAGGTAACCTAAACAATAAAACTAAATAGTATGTTACACCTCCTTGACTAGTTTAAAAGCCGTAAATAAAGAAAATGAATATATAGCTACAAAGACATACGAGTTAGGTACCTTACTGGACTAGTCTGTCCTGAGCAGCACCTTGCTCGGTAAGCGGTACGCCACCTTACCCATTCCTGTCGCCGTAATGACAAGATCCCTAATATGTAGGGTAGTCGGGGACTTGCTTAATAATTGGTCAAACACCTTGGCCCCAAGACAGCAAGTCATCTATGCGACTATAGGCACCGTAAGAGCCGTGTTCGTTATATCAGTTCAGGTTTTAACTCCTGACGGTAAAAGGGGGTGGTTTCGAGAGTAAGAGACTACCGTGGTCCATAGACACCATATACCTAGTCTTGCCATAAATATTGTAATAAAGAAAAAAAATATTTTTTTAACTGCAAATAACATATATTACTTTTACAGTGTGTTAGTTTAATACATAAANNNNGTGCGTGTGTGTGTGTGTGTGTGTGTGTAGGTGTGCGTGTGTGTGCGTGCCTGCGCGCGTGTGTGTGCGTGCCTGCGCGCGTGTGTGTGCGTGTGTGTGCGTGCCTGCGCGCGTGTGTGTGCGTAGAGAGAGAGTAATAAGGTGTTGATAATTTAAAAATAATTCGAAAAAATAATTAAAATATCGACGTGGTAACCCAATGTATGTAATAGTAGGAGGCGAATTTTGCTATTTTACTGCGCTTAATTATTTTGTACATAGATGATATGGTAATTAAATTGGACTGCTGCTTTACAGCGCTTAAATTTTTTATGAGATTCACTAATTTATAGAAATTAGCTCAACCGTCTAGAGGTAATTGACACGGGGATCAGAATCTGTGACCTCTACTCATAGGCCATGGCGCGCGTCGTCGTACGTCTCATCTCTAAACGAACGTTTCCTTTCCTCTTAATTGGACGTTAATGGTCGCCTTTGTCGATTAAGTAATACACGAGTATATAAATAGGCGTCAGCTGGTACAGCAGGGTTTTTTTTAGTATACGAATGCAAACAAGCTAACCAAGGAATGGTGTCTGCGTATTAAGAGCTTCTTGCGTACATAAGTTTACCACCTACCAGATCTTCAATCCATCCACGAGTAAACAAGCACTAGAAGGAATGGTCATAACAGCAAAAAATAAAAGTTGTGTTAGTCCAGAGGTTCCCAAACATATGTAACGCCCACTTTGAATAATAGTTATTTTGTAGCACCCCAACTCCATTTTTCTTGTCAAAAATCTAAATAACATTTTTGTTTCGCCTGGAGTTTAAAAAATTCAGTTTTCCTTACCGTCTAGGTCTCCAGCGCCCACAAGGACGTTATCGCCCATTTTGGGACTAACAGTTAGTCCATTGAAAATATTCTAAAAAAAAAATCAAAACGCTGAACACGAAGCTTTTTTGCATGTTTTTGCCGTGATTTTTGTGGCAGTAAGTATTCGCAAACCACAACTTTTACACACCAGAATGGGGTAGAATATGTTGGTATGTTTAAATATCTTTGTAACATCTTTTTAATTAATTATCCTAAAATTAAAAATTATCGATGAACTTTGAGAAAACCTGCTCATAATGTATCTAAAAACAATCTCCGCCATGTTACTTTTCAAACAAAAAATCTGCATCGAAATCGGTCCATTCTTGTAAGAGTCATCATCATGCCACTGACAGACAAACACGCACACATGTACGTCTAATTAAATCCCACTTTTCACTTTCTCTGGGGTTAAAGAGAAATATTATTACGGCGTATAGCACGAATGAACCCGCTTTCTTAGTAAATATTAAAATGAGCAATGAAGAAATACAGTAGTACGAGTACTATTTAAATTATGCGCTTCGGGTATATTCGTCAAGCTTCGGAAATCTAAATCTATTTCAAAGATATCTATATATATATAAAGTTTTATTAGATCATTAATCATTTCGCTTAAATTTAGATTAGGCCAGCCAATTTAAAAATAAAAGTATAAAGTGTAAAAAGAGTGAAAAGTAAAGCCGAAGCGCAATATTTAAATAGTACCATACTGCTATCTTTTTCTCTTGTGTTTATCAACTGTTTTCTTTGTTTAAATCTATTTAGTTTTATTTGTTTCACATATTTGGAAAACAGTTTTGTGTACACTGACACTTATATTGGTCATCCGATTTAAAATAACATTCTTTGTTAAGAATAGTAGGGATATTTAGGTTAATGTCTGATAATCGCCGAGGTGGAGGATTAGCCAATGACTAGTGTGATGTATCTTTTTCAGAAATCGTATTACGGGAGATTTCTGTTAAAATATTTTATCCGTTTATGCGTGACACTAGCAGTATCACGCAGCTTCGCCTGCATAACTTGGCTTGTACGGCGCCGATTTTGATGAAACAAAGCCTATGTCACTCAGGGATAATGTAGCATTCTAAAAGTGTAAGACTTTTTGAAATCGGTCCAGTGGTTTCGGAGTCTATTCATTTCAAACAAACAAAAAATCAAACCTTTCCTCTATATAACACTGCCCCCTGCCAAAGTCTTATTTTTCAAAATATATTTAAACGATTATTTTGCTGTTCAGAGCTAATAAGAATTTTAAAAAAACTATCTTTAGAAACGATCCAAGTTTTCTCAAGTTATAAGTTCTTTAACGAAACCGTCTTGGTTTTAGTTACATTCCAAATTATTAATTATTATATAATTATATTTTAAATATATTTTTACTCTTGTTCCGATTGTATTACCTATAGGTTGACACAGACAATAGTGAGAGTTTTTTTTTACTTGTAATATATTGTAATTTATTTTGCAAAATAATATGTAAAGTTTTAGTTATAATTAGTCATGTTATCATGTTGTTTATTTGTCTGCATTAACATTGAGGTTTTTATCAGTATAAGCCAAATGGTTTTCATATCTGCAGCCATTACGCACCAGTGAATCATTTGTTTCGTAATATTTTATGAAATACAAATTTCTCATTAAAATTACTTGAATTTCATTATATTTGTTCGTAAAACATCATTTAACTTCGTTTAAATTAATTTAACTTTGGGTGTATTATTGGAATACTTATATTACCATACATATATGTATTAATACGTGATGCCACAACTTTGGACCCCTATTTACGAAAATTGTGCGGACAGGAGTGTAAAATTTGGCACATTTATAGTTTATGTGTAGGAGAAGTGCAGAACACTAATATTTTTCAATAATAATGCTTATAAAGTACATTAAATCAATAAATAAAACATTACCCACACTACCATGCATTTGACACACACAAACAAATATATTGACGATAACGATGAAAGATCACAGATGGCGCACTAAAAAGTTTGGAAACAAAGTAGTCTTGAGAAATGAAGATGGCGTTCGTGTCAACAAGAAATTGAAATTTATTATAGTCGAATTTCGACCAACGGGCGACCACTGCATTAGTAACTACAAATGTGGGTGTACCGGCACTGTTCAAGTGAACAAACTAGTATTTTATTTGCATTTAAACTGTCAAAATGTATATATTTACAAACAGACGTGACTTTAGGGTTATTTTAATTCAGTCTTAGGTATTTATGTAGAAATCTAATAAAGTTATTAAATATTTTTATTACCATAATATACTTATTATATACGTTTTAGGCTATTGCATCATTGTATCTTTATTTTTAAAATTATGTAAATAATATCTGTAAATAAGTATTAGGTAATAATATGCCAGATTCTTGCAATTTAAATGAAATACCTAGTCCTTTGACATTGACCAATTCAAGGCGTTCTGGTGGACGTGGATGTAGACATAATTAAAAAAAAATTAGTGCTGTTCGGATTTGAAAAACCTTTTATTTAAGGTGGCGGCGACAAAGAAAACCTTTTCAACCGACGAAAAAAGGAAGAGGTTCTCGACCCGCATGTTTTTTTTGTATGTATGTTTCGCCATTATTCCGTTGTTTGTGGACGGATTTTCAAAATTGTTTTTTTTTATTGAAAGCGTATATTTCCGCGGTGGTCCCATTATAATTTGGTCCAGGTCTACATAAGCATTCATGAGAAAACCACATGTCCCAAATTTGAAGTCGGTTTTTTGCAGTTTACTGCGTTGAAATTATTACAGATATGACTTTAGAATCATTGGTAATTTAAATAAATAAAATAAATAAAATAATTTTATTTCAAACATAGTCCATATCAGGGTTAGTAATGTACAAAATTTAAGAACAAATAAATAAAACAAAAAGAAAAATATTAGTAATTAAAAATAAAAATAAAACGTACTAGCATTTAATTTAAGAATTTAATTTAATATCTTTCCATTCAATAAGTGTATAGTCATTTGATTTGACTACCTAGCTTTTATCGCCTTTTTGTTATCTTATCTGAAATAGAATCAATCTATGATACAATTAAAATAAAAATGATTTATCTATAGTAAACGATGCTGAGTTCATGTCTAAGCGTGCGCTAAGAAATCATTATCTCATTAATTGATAATTATGTACGACTAGCCGACCGGTGAACTTCGTATCTTTTAACATTGGTAGCAATTAATATATTATCGTGAAAAAATAAAATGTTGCTTTTCCTATTTTCCCTGTAATTTTCCTTGATTTTCTCTTCATATTGGAAAATAATTAGCAAAAATGGTCCATGCGTTCACGCGTGATGTGATGACCAAATACGGATCCATATTAAATATTATATGCTTAAGACTAGCTGACCCGACAATCTAACTATGATTTATTTTAAATATGATCCTTCTCCACTACCTATTCTAAATCACTGGTCCTGTTTTGGTGAAATTAAGTAGGTATTCACACAGTTAAGACCAGAGTTCAAACATAGACTACTTTTTAAAAACCCTAAAGACTATAATGGAAAATGATAGTTTGTATTAAAATCGCGAGTAAGTAACTAGTAAATCATAATATATAGCTTTGTTAAAAACTAACGTTGTTGCATGAAGCAGTTTTTTTCAAAATCCAATTTTCCATGGCATTCGATATACCTGTTATCAAAATTAGACTGAATATTAATACTATTTATTACCCACCCTAATACGCATCTGTTTGTATGCTGTAAAATAATTTCGAAGTCTCGGTTCCAGCTCACAGACGTAGACCATTTAATCTGTCCTAGACCTTTGTCGACCTCAACCACGTTTTCATGCGTCGGAGTGGAATAGAGTGGGATAGAGTTTACCAGTAATTTTCTGGGGCTGTCTTCACCTTTGGATAAAAAGACACATCCAACTAATAATGCTCTTATTTATTCGTTGGGGGTTAAATATTGAAACAGCTCATTCCATTTCCGAAAGTACAAGTTTTCCCCGTGTTGGTCCGGGCTCCTTTGCAGAATAGACCATCTGCCTTCCTGTGCCAGGCAGCTCGTAAAAGGCGAGCATAGGCTTACCGTCTCTAACACCGTGACATCTGACTATGTGGTAGAGTTTCGGAGCGACTCACCCGGATTGGTACCACCGCTTTATCTATTCCTGCCGCCATAACGTATAACGTGTTCCGGTTTGGAGGGTAAGGTAGCCGGTAAACTTACTTTTGCTCGAAGCCTAACGTACCTACTGATTGACAACGCACCATTACCACCTTTGGTGTCTCTAGGCGGCGGGAATTTCTTACCATCAGGAAATCCGAGTGCTTGTTTGCCTTCCAATATCATTGAAAAAACTTGGAGCCTTAAATCTGAGTGTTAAATAAAGTAACTTCTATGCCCATTTTTTTACAATACCTACATATCTTCACGCCAAGCCCTTTACTAGAAGGTAGAGAGAGTGTCTAGCATGTAGTAATGCTAGAACCGTGAACAAAATCATAAATTGTAAGCTAACATAATAATGTTTTTTTTCTGTTGCAGTTCTCTGTGTTCTTGCTCCTGATTTTCATCGCAGAACTGGCTGTCGGTATTGCAGGCTACGTGAAACAGTCAGACTTGGAGAAATCCATCGAGCGTACTCTAAACCAATCTATTATCCACTACAAGGATGATCCTAACATGAGGAAGAACTTTGACATCATCCAAACTGATGTGAGTAGTTTAGAAATTATCATGTCAAAATATTTTTTTCTCTAATTCCCAAGTATCTACAATTTTTATTTATTTTGTTGCTAGTGCATTGTTTTACTAATAACAATGCTCTATGCTGGTAAAATATGGAATATTTCGGTTTTTTAGAAACCTATTACATGTATAACATAATAGGTATATTTGTATATTTTTAGATCTTCATTTTATAAAAAGGCTAGCGTTTTATTCCTGCGATTTTTTTTTTCCGTGACTAAAATTTATATTTCACACTTATGTATGAAATATTGTTTTGTTGGAATGTACGTTTGTTACTCAGTCAAGTCTGACCCGATTATCACAAAATTTACGCAGTGACAACTATCCTAAGTGGGTGGATCCGTAGACAAGTCACCAGGGTGCTATTATATTATTCAATTTGTAATTCTTTTTATCCCGACCACATCACAGTATACCGCGGGCAATAGTTGTAATATACATATTCAATATATTTGATTTTTTCCATCGTCGGCGCTTGGTAAAACTTCCAAATATTCATATTTTTAAATGAAGAAACAGTTGTTGAATTTATGTTTATTATTCAAAAATATTGTTCAGTAATTTAAGTTCTAGCCCTGATGGTGCTGTCATAAGCGAAACCGGTAGGCTATTTATAAAATAGTAAAGTGTAAGTGATACGAAAACAGTACAAGTGTTTCTTCATTTAAAAATACATATTCAATGTATATATACAATATATGAATGTGATTTTCAATAAATAAAAGTATAGATTGAAGTCACAATGACTTTCAGTGTCGCGGAACAAGATGTCAATTATTATAGTTAACTGGTGTGACCAACTTTGTTTTAACTGAGTTTGAATCGGCGTAACCGGAAATGGCAAGGCCGCCGCTGGTGATTGGCGATACAATTGTTGGCAGCAAAAAAATATTGAGTTTACATAAAAATTGTTTATAAAAAAACTATTAAATGAAGCTTAGTACTTAAATAAGCTCAGAGTCGCTCAGCGTGCTATGGAGAGAGCTATGCTCGGTGTTTCTCTGCGAGATATGATCCGTAATTCGGTGATCCGTAAGAGAACGATAGTAACCGACATAGTTCAGAGAGTCAGCAAGCTGAAGTGGCAATGGGCAGGCCACATTGCTCGCAGAACCGATAACTGCTGGGGATAAAAGGTTCTCGAGTGGCGGCCCCGTACCGGAGGACGTAGTGTTGGACGACCTCCCACCCGGTGGACTGATGATCTGGTCAAAGTCGCAGGGAGTCGCTGGTTACAAGCGGCTGGTGATCGTGACTTGTGGCGCTCTTTGGGGGAGGCCTATGTCCAGCAGTGGACGTCTTCCGGCTGATGATGATGATGAAGCTTAGTTGAATAATTTTATTACAAGACTTTTAAACATAAAGTCAAGCAAAGGATAACTGATGGTAAAAAGTACACTTAAGCTTTTAGAATATCACCATAGATACCCAAGTTTTTATTACATATACAATTCAACCTGTACTCGTCTCTTATGAGCTACTTGGCAGGTAGGTTGAAAGACTCACCGGTCAAAATTGCTGAACAGACCGGGTCTAAAGGATTAAGCCAAAAGTAACAATTAGTAGTCCTAGTCCAATATACTCCGCAACACCAAGAATTATTTTTGGCTACAGATAATCAAGTAAAAGTAACAGGCACCAACATCCTGGCAACCCCAGTCTACAAAAGGCAACACAACTTCTGCACACATGTCTTAGACTTTAAGCCAGGATAAAATTATAGGTATTCCAATATTGGGTACTTTAATGTCTTATTAGGTATCTCAATCAGGTATTACAATATTTTTGACATTCTATTATTACAATGACATTTGTTTAAAGTATAAGTAATACAAGTTAATTAATTAAGTAATATAAGTTTACACTTTGTATAAGTAAGCAGGGGACTATCAATTCGACTATATGTTTACAATAAGAAACGGATTTTTATGGTTCTTTTTAACCATGATTCCTATTTGGTCCCATATTAATTTCATCATGAACTGACATTTCCCCCGTTTCTTGACGAAATTATTGTAGCACTGCTTTAGAAGTAGTGATGTAACGAATATTCGAATTTTCGAATAATTTTACTATTTTGCCATTCGCATTCGTAAAAGCAAGAAACGATGCGAAAATTGTTGGTGAATTTATTTGATATACTAAAAGTAAACATAATATATATGAATCGGATAGATATGGAATCTCTTTTACTCATATTTTTCCATCACAGTAAATTGACAAATACCTACTGTAATAATAAATCAAAACGAAACTAAACATTTTATAATAAACTTGATGTCCCACTTCACGATGGCCCTCGGCTATATTTGGTTCAAAAATGCCAAAAACAAAATGTCAAACCTGGACGTAGCGTTGCCAGGCGTCCGGATAAAGCCGGACACAGTCAGGCTTTTTGGTTGCATGTCCGGCTAAATTAGAGCGTGTCCGGCCTGTCCGGCTTTTTTTTAGGCTTTTTACTTTTCTTGAACGACGATGCGGCATTCAATTTTATTTTTTATTTCACTATAAAAAAGCTTGGTTTTACATACATATTTTTTGTTGTTCCTAATGCTGAGACAAAATCCTCAATAATGTAGGTTTTTCTAACCAAATGTCCGGCCAAACTGGCTGGACTGTCCGGCTTATAGCTTTGGCGATCTGGCAACCCTACCTGGACTACATTTTGCGCGCTGTATTATCAAGTTATCAAGCGAATGTTACAATTCTGATATTCGTTACATCACTACTCGGGACAAAAAAAAAACGTTTGAAAAAAAGCGCGACCTGGTAATGAAATTTGAGAGGTATTTCAGTTAAATTGTGTAAAATATGCACTATCGATTTGACTGATCAGAATGTCGCGTGGAAGAAAAAACGTCTTTTTTGTCAGTTTCATTCGAAATCAATTATATTGTTTCGTATCTATTGTACGACGTCATAATGGCAGCCGTGAAACCGTAGTAAATTAAATTTGTTACAATACATACAATTTCCAAAAAATAGTGTTCTTACACGAATAATATGAGAATTCTTGAACTCAAATCATGTTTTTTTAGTGTTTTTTTTTTAAATTAAGAATACACACGAAAGCCAATAAAAAAACTTTTTTTATTTTTTTGCTACTTCTACATAATGATCTTACCAGGATGATATGTCTTTATTTTATTAAGAGTTAAAGTTTTAAGCTTTTCGACCCGTTAAAAGCCTAGTTCTCCAACAGCTGAAATGCTGCGGTATAATCAGTCCCGCGGACTGGAAGGCCAATGGCATGCCGATCCCGAATAGCTGCTGCGCCGCGATCGAGATCCAGGGCGGAACCCCCGCCAACTGCACCGAGACTTCACCCACGCTGCACAAGGGCGGCTGCCGCGACCACATACTCGCCGCCATGAAGAGCATCGCATTGCTGCTAGGAGGCGTAGGACTGGGTATAGCGTTTGTGCAGGTAAGCATGTTCACCACGTTGAGACTACATCAATTGACACTGAGACTTGTCCACGCTGCAGAAGCTGCTATTGTTCCGTAAAATACTAAGATTCTCATCATCCTTCAGGGAATAGCTATATTGACTTTTGACTGGTGTACAACTTCATTTGTTTGTATCTACTAAATTGTTAGAAAGAAAAAAACTGTTCAAAAGTCAGCTAGAACAACGGTTGCCTTTAGTTTACAATAATTTAGTTTTATATGTTTTACAAAAAAAATACTATTTTTTTAATTGGTAGTCTTGTTTTTTCATTTCTTCTTAAAAATACATATAAAAAGCTCAACATAGTTTAACTAACTGGGGGATCTGACCGCTTATGAAAATTGGGGAAGACCTATATCCTGTAGTCAACGGAAACATTGCTAATACTGATAGTGGGACATACTGATGACAATGTTAGAGAGATAGTATTAACAATAGAGTTTGAGTTTGATTAAATGATAAATTGGATTCGTTTTGATTATTTTTAAAGAAAAAAAAAACAAGGTTTATGTGGATACCTACGAACTACCACTGGCCTTGGATTTTCAAAACACAAAGAATCAGTTGACAGCGCGGTACCGTCTTGTGAAAATATATTGATTCCTCAAAATTCTTTAAAAGTTTCTTCTAACCATGTGGTTGCATTCTACGGTGATTGTCTCAAGGCACAGAACACCGCCATTGTGAACGCTAAAACAGATCTGGGACTGATTATGTATCTCAGTGGCCAACTCAAAATGGAAAAGTGTACATCAAATGACGTCATTTGTGTTTGCTATCTCTATTGTATTTCTGTTGGTCACTGGAGATAGCAAATATCAACACGTCATTTGACAGCTATTTCGTGCACACTTTCCATTTCGAGTTGACCACTGCGATACATAATCAGCCCCCTAGTATCACATTGGTCTCGAAATAATCTGTTAGTCAAACAAAAGTGCATGGCTTGACCGCGCGGTCTTGCTCCAAAACCCTTGCCTCCGCCTGCGGTGCTGTGTGACAATCTGGTATCGTATAAAACAGAACTTAAAATATGGTGTGACGAACCATCTCGCGAAATAATTATCTACATTCTTAACGCTCCATACTTGAACTTCGCGCTTTTAAAATTTAAAATTTATTTTTATTTATTCATATAAAATTTAGAATGTTGACACCCAATACTAAATTAATTTAAAAGATGATAAGGGGGATGTTCTGAAATAAAAGTGCACAGATATTATAGGTAATTTGTATAGACTAAGGTAAAAAAGACAAGCCCGCTGAGTTTCTTGTCGGATCTTCTCAGTGTGTGGCCGCGTTCCAATCCGGTGGTAGTTGTAAGTGTTATACAGACTCGTCACAAGTGTCTCTGTAAGGTGAATGTAAATAAAAAAACGGGTTGCACTCCGGGAGTGCCGACAGAAGTGAAATCCTGAATATTAACGTTGTGCATTTTTGATATTTTGGAATGATTAAGGAATAATTTTGCACGAATTGCTTTAATTATCATTATGAAAGTACTATAATTTATGTGGTAGAAGATAATATTCATTTATTGCGCTATCGTGCACAAATATGACAACACGAACATTCGCGCAATGCCCTGCGCCGTCTTATGAATTTTCGATCAGGTCACGCGTCTTGACGCGAGTTTAAAAGTTTTTACCCACTCCAAAAAATGCGCAACGCCGCTATAGAAGTTTTCACTTCAAAAATAGTTTCTATTCTAAGGTTTTTTAGTAGATAAATACCTTTTAACTGCGAGTTATTGTTACGAGATATTTTTTTTATTTTATATTTATATGATATTTGTTCTATTTCAGCTTCTCGGCGTGATCTTTGCCTGCTGCCTCGCACGCTCCATCCGCAGCCAGTACGAGACCGTATAAACAATCTTCACAATTTTCTATTTCAATTATATCTTCAATTCATATTTATTAAATGTTGTGATTTTTAGTGTAAGTCCTATTTCCGTCTCTTTATGTTGATATATGCCATGTTTTTTTCATAGGATTACAAAAAAAAACAAGAATCTGCCAACCTTATTTGTTCAGATGAAATGTTTAAAGAAAATGTTCTGAAATTATAGAGAATTTTTGAATCCATCTGAATTTCAATATTTTTGTAATCCGTTACCACTTATAACGATATTTTTCCACTCCTATAAAATGTTCTATATTTGAATTTTATTTCTTAGAACGAATGTTACTAAATAAAAATATTTACTCCAGCACTACAGTGCAGTTTGCGCAAAAATTAAATGCACGAAGTTCATTCTCTGTCTGTCTGTCTGTCAGTCTGGCGCATGTACAATCGAATGCAAAACATCTACATCGTATAAAATACAACGTTTATAACACAAATTAAAGTTGTACGCAACAGTACTTGTCCAAGCAAAAAAGATGAAGCACTACGAATAAGAATAAAGAGGGTGCGATACGCTCCCTCACTTCCCTGTACTTCGGAGGCGCATTTAAGTTTTGTGTAAATTATAATAAGCTATTTTTGTTAATTGCAATATTTTTTCTTAATTAGCTATCTTAGCTGTACCTGGCTAGGCAAGCGAAAGCTTCCGCAATATAAAAAAATATCCCGGTATAATGTTTTAGTTGTAGTGCACTTCTTTATAAATAACATTATTTTAAAGGATATGTTTCTGTATATTATGGTGAAAATATTATATTTAATTTTAAGAGAGAACAATTTCTTAT
Organism: Calephelis nemesis; assembly: GCA_002245505.1. Lineage (NCBI taxonomy): Eukaryota > Metazoa > Arthropoda > Insecta > Lepidoptera > Riodinidae > Calephelis > Calephelis nemesis. Next base: position 412,753 of record NJDD01000231.1, read on the forward strand.
TTTTATATTAAACTTTGATTCCATTTTAATATAAGTTGAATATTCTGTTTATTAAAAAAAACATTTTCTCATATCTTACCGACAGTGCAATTATTTCTGAAATGGTACACTTTAAAGAAATTTTTCGCACTGTTTATTAAATTTCTTATTAGACCTACCGGATTTAATAGAATTTGTATAATTTTTATATTTGTAATCAATTAATGTATAAATTTTTGAAAGCAAATTTTATTACTTATGTTGAAATACTGTTTAAACTGCACACATACCGTGATGGTATTTCATTGTTTTTTGCCATATTGTGTATTTTCTGATTCAGTCTACTAATATCGAAAAGTGAGTTATTTTTGGATTATGGACTCTTTTCAATTGCACTCTTGATCAAAAGAGGATAAGCCCTTTAACTCATTCATACTGTAAGCAACGGACATCTGATCTTACTACTCTAGTCTAGTAACAATACTAGTTTAGTCTAGTCTAGTAAAGAAGTCAGATTTCTGTGGAACTTACTGTACTAAAAAGAACATAGATTATTTTTTCGTCTGCTATTCAATAAAATATCTGAGGAATAAAAAAACAACTGCTACTTTGAACTCCTTTTAAGTAAAAAAATTGTTTGAAGATAAAATCAAAACTGTGGGATTTTACTTACAAAATTTCAGTATAATTTCAAAGTATTGCAACTTGGACTTTCTAAGGTTGCTATAAGTTTATTATTATCATAAGACCTTCAAAAAGGAATATGTACCCATGTATTCAAGGTAGAAGACTGATTTTTCGAATAAATGTGTCAAAAAATTCGCACTTCAATTAATAGTCCTTCAATATTTAGATGTAGTTTTTTTATAAACTAGCTAATGGACGTATCTGTCCGATCACATCACATTAGAGATTATAGAGTATTCGAATTTTTAATCTTTATAGAATCTGTATGTATATTTGTAATAAATATGTGTATAGCAATGGCTTTTCATTTAAAATAAAACCTATTCTCTTATGGAATAAGACATTTTATTCGTTAGAACAGGTCTCAATATTTTTTTAAATAGTCTTAAAGAGTCTAAATATTTTTTATGATATTGGAAGGCTAATAAGCAGACGAATTTCCTGATGGTAAGAAATTCACGCCGTCTATAGATATCAAAGGTGGTAATGGTGCGTTGCCAACCTGAGGCCAGAATGTTAGGCCTCGATTCTATTCGTTCTAGAGGCAGACGAACAACTTCGAGTCTTCTTCACCTGCCTCCAAAAGAGTTTGGTGTCCATCTCGAAGCTGTTAGTTTATACTTTCTCTTTCACTAATTGCTTAGGGAAATTCTTGCAATAACGATATTCCATTGCAATCATGATACATATTCTAAACACGCTTTCTTCTTTCTTTCAACGGGGGCTTTTACCTCCTCATCTCAGCATGCGTTACCATTCACAGACTTTTACATCTTTGCACTCGCACATACATCTTTCGCGTCAAGCACTATGCTACCTTTCAAAATAGTCCAAAAGTCACCCACGTCTAAGACCGGGAGGCACACACTATTCAGTCTGTCTTGGACTTGACATTCCTACATTTTTCCTACACTCGGATATTGATACTTTTTACTATTAATCCTTTCTGGCCCCAAATGAAACACGTAGGTATTCGCCAATGCCTCCACTTCTTAAACAGAAATCTAAACTGTCTAATAACCAAATAGTGATCCGTGTTAAGAGTAGGGCCCGGTAGGCTTTCGTGTCCATTAGACACTTCCGGAGGCGACTATTACATTCAAATCTATCATGCTTATTTGATCATTCCTTCTCCATGTGTATGAATGTATGTCCTGATGCTGAAATGATGTGTTAGACACAAGATTTCTTTCTACACATAAACCCACTATATGCTTACCAGCATCATTAACTCTCTTATCACCATAGGGTCCAAGAACGGTTTGGTATCCGGTCCGTAGCGTCCCCATCCAACCATTCAAGTCACCACACATAATCACTTTCATTTCCTTCAACAATATCCAGAACGTCTTCCAGGTCATGATTTACCGAAGCATACGTAGCCACTACAAAACCTCGCATGATTACTAGCTTAATATCCAGCCAGAGCAGTCTCAGGCCAACCCAACCATAACCTTTCAGGCCTGAGGCTAAGCGAGACGATAATATGATACCTACCCCAGTGATGGCGTGATCGCTCTGCGGTGCACCATATCACAGGGTCAACCTGTCCCCAGGGAGTTCAAAAGTGTTACTACCCTTACGCTTAGTCTCCGTAACACACAGTAAATCCAGTCATCTCTCATCCATAACATCGGTTAATTCGTTCATCTTCGCTTCCATTTCACATTCCACGTGCCTATTTGGCACTCTCCACTCCTCGATTCGCCTGTTCGGGCTTGGCGTGATGGTTAACCGGACTTTACCCTCTAATAGCCATAACACAACTGTAACAAAAGCATGGTTACTTTTGGGCTAAGATCAATATTTGTTCGTGGATCTTTCTTGCGTTAATCGTTTTCCCCGTGTTGGTCCGGGCTCCTTTGCAGAATAGACCATCTGCCTTTCTTAGCAGGCAGCTAGTAAAAGGCGAGCATAGGCTTATCCTCACTAACACCGTGACATCCGACTGGGTGGTAGAGTTTCGCAGCGACTCGCCCGGATTGGTACCACCGCCTTACCTATTCCTGATACATACACATAACGACTTGACGTGTTGCGGTTCGGAGGGTATAGTAGCCGGTAAACTTAGTTTTGCTCGAGGCCTAACATCCTGACCTCAGGTTGGCAACGCACCATTACCATCTTTGGTGTCTCTAGGCGCGTGAATTTCTTCCCTTCAGGAAATCCGTCTGCTTGTTTGCCTCCCTATAACATAAAAACAACATCGTAGTTGTTCCTCAGATATGGCAACTCAAGGTTCCACTTCCCTTCGTCATGTTATACCTACTCCCGATGGAAAGATGGCTTTTATAAGTTTGACGTGTCTGTGGCATCATAACTTTTGAACGGATAGACTGATTTCGATGAAATTTTTATATGGAAGCTGGCTTGATCGACGATCTTAATTAAATTAAGTACATGTAGTGTTTGTCAGGGGTTATTAGAAATTGTTTATCTATTGGTACACATGTTCAATGACAACCAGTCAGCGTTTTTTGGGTCATGTTTCTAGCGGTTTCACATCGTTTAGCCATTGTTTTCGATTTTATCTGTTAATTACATTTTTTTTATGTTATAGGGAAGCAACAAGCAGACGGATTTCCTGATGGTAAGAAATGCCGTCGCCTACAGACACCAAATGTGATTGTCAACCTGAGACTAGGATGGTCAGCCTCCTGCGTAAATAAAGTAAGTAAGTTTACCGGTATGAAAGTATGATAATGAAAGATGTAGTGGAAGCTAGGCATAAGGCAGGTATGCAAGGATTGTGACGTTTAGCTCTCGATAGTCTCTGCTTACCGCGTATAAGGCACTTGGCGTGAAGATATTAGTATGTATGTTACCTAAATCAGATATGGAGGCCACAAACTAGTTAGAGATACTGTGGAGGCTGCCTATGTGAGAGTTCAATTGCCCGACGCTAAGAATGGCGTTGATACATACATTATTTATGACTGGCTAGCTATCCGACATACTACGCTTTAGCTTTTCGAACGTTATTATAATACGCTATTTTAAGATTTTATCGCCATTGTGGTCTAGCGGTCCTGCGTCAGACTTGACTTCTTTAGGTCCCAGGTTAGGCAATAACAAAAACTAGAAAATGTGTATTTTAAATTTTCTAATAAAAGCGTTACCTGTGAATGGATGTGGCGAGGGTTTGCTACCTAACACATTGTGGGACTTAGTGTCTTCGGCTAGTCGTGGCTGGCCTGGTAGTACCTCTACCTATTCCTTCTGGGATATGGGTGTGAAGATACTTTTTATGCATGTCACAAAAAAAATCACTCAATTTTCACCACCAAAAATGATAGCTTTTTGCATGTAAGACAAAGTTATATTTACTGTTTTTTTTTAAATATACTATATCCTAGAAACTGCCTACTATTTAAGATTGATTGTTTTAGAAAATTCAATTCAATTTCGTGCATTTATTATACACTTCAGTTATGAACAGTGCGACCTTCCCCCC
>NJDD01000231.1:416877-430986 GCA_002245505.1 Calephelis nemesis
CCCCCCCCTCCCGCTCGTATGTTGTATCGTGACACATAAAATAGGGGGCAAAAATCGAAAAGCAGTTCAAATATCAGATTCAAATGCGTGTAGTCCTATTAGTATTTATTTATTTAATTGTTATCGCCTCTGTGGTCTAGTGGTTCAGTTGTTGGACTTGACTGCAGAGGTCCTGGGTTCGAATCTCGGGTCGGACAACGAAAGAAAATTGGGTTTTTCCACCTTTGTAATAAAAAAATGTTGCTCGGGATAGGATATGTGCCCGGTTGGCGTTAGGCTTGCCACCTATCACATTGTGGGACTTAGTGTCTTCGGCTAGTCGTGGGTGCCCTGGTTGTGCCTACCTCTTCGGGGATATGGGCGTGAAGATACTTTTTTTTTATTTGATTCTTTATTGTACACAATGGGCGTGTTCGGCCGAAGTAAGTACTTACAAAATTTTGTAAGTCACTCACTATGCTTACAAAATTTTCGGCCGGGACACAAAATAAGTGCTAAGGCAGTAAGTATGGCTTAATATACGACGCCATTTTGCTTATTGTTTATGTACGGGATATGACAGTAAGTCTGTCCTTGCCATAGAAATAGGAATATATAAAGAAGTGCAACAATGTTCTATATCAAATTTAGTTGTATAAATACCGTTGGAGTCGACATGTAACTTAACAACATCTCTTTGTCTCTTTTTAACAAATGTTCATATTATGTACGCCGAAAGAGATAACGACATTTTTGCCTATGCTCATTTTGGCGTCGATTTAAATTGACGTCATGACAGTTGTCAGGCTTGCCAAGAATCCATATTTAGTGTTCAATTTTTATAGTGAAGTATACTATTACAATTGTCGATATTTTATTTTACGTTCCTAGAAAAGAATATTTGGACAAGATAAAAATGTATACCATTGCCACTGAAAATATCAATTATGGTCTATCGTTACAAGAATTATTTCAAGTGCTCACTTTTAAGTAAGGAAAGTGGTTTGAATATAATCTGATCAAATTTTTTTATAATGATAATGAATATTGTAATAAGAATAAAGGGTTAACTTATGTAAAAGTATACACATTTGCACATCACAATGTAAAAAAAATATGCTGGTGAAAAATGAAAAAATGTTATTTCTTTCTTTTCATTGCATTTTCCTATTTATAAGCCAACTGAGTAGCTATAATAATTCATATCTATATTAATAGATCATGTATCGATATCGAAAAACTACCTTTTCTGACGCAAACTTTGTTTTGTACTGTTGCCCGCGACTTTGCCAGCGTGATAATATTATTTAAATATGTTTATTTAAAGTATCGAAAACAATTACTATACCAAATGTCCAAATTTTTGAACTCGAAAATTGGTATTTTACATAATAAGTGTGCGGACAAGCACATGGCGATGATAAAATAGAACCGTGATCTATAGACGCAATAAACATTATAGTGAATACCTTGACAAGGACTTAATGAAAGAATTGGTAGGTTGCTGATTGATCATACTTTTTAAAAGTTGACTGTATTTTGTTTTATTATATTCGAAGTTTGCCTAAAGCACATCAAAATTTGTGCGATAGTGTGTGTTTATCGTTGGAAACGTAACTATCGTAAAAATTGGTTTGTCGGGGGTTTATTGAATTTTTTTAATTTTAATATTTTGGATTATGTATCGATATCGATACTTTACGTTTTTTGGACAGCCTTAGTAATGTCAAATGGCAGCCATATTTAGTAGCCAGCGGCAGGCTTTTTTGGTAACTATTTCATGTCCATATACTTAGAGGTCAATGGTCCTTGCCGAAAAGCGCTACAGTCAGCTTGTAAGACGTTAATTTTTTTATGCTTACTGGATTACTAAGTTTAGTAAGTACTTAATTCGGCCGAACACGCCCAATTTATGACTTAAAATATGGAACAAAGTGACTGACGTTTAGAAAGAGATGTCAAATCTATAGTATATTATGGCTACTATTATTTGCCATTGAACACCAAACACTTCCAGACAATATTTCTAAAGTGAATTGAATAAAACAGCAGTTCGTGTCCTAATTACACACATTTTTATTTTCCTATTTTATACCATGATATAAATTTTAACAAAGGATGATTATAAGGGTTCAGAGTTTATGAACATCGTCGGTTCATTCAGGAACATCAGTCGCGTCGATCGGCCGTTGTCTTGCAAGCAACACGTTTCGAGTCACAGTATAAAATAATTTAAAAAAAATCACATCGACAAAATATATCCCAGTCACGAATACGGATACAGTATTCCTCCACGTTGTATGTCGCAAGCATTTGAATTCTCACAGCACCAGTTTTAACGTAATCAAACAACTAGACAGAATTTATATTTCTCATACAAATACACTTTTTAAACACTTGTACTTTTCCACAACGTCATAATATATTGTGTAAAAGTACATGAGCTATTTAAAAATGGTGCAAACAACTAGACAATTGCCACGACGGTATCACCATACTTTCATATACGCGCGACATACATTTAGCTAGAAGTTACACAGCTAAATTTCTATACTTTAAAACTAGAGTTAAGACATACATTATACATTAACTAACTTACATCTAACTGTTTACATTCTAAACGGAATATTCTAGAAAGACGAGTCGTATTCGGAGCGGAAGCTTAGCGGCCATTTTGGCACATTTATACATTTGAAATCAAAAAGTGCATTTTGATATGTAAATATTACAAAACAAAACTTCATACCGATGAATAATTCTATATATCGTCAAATATTTTAAGTTTATTTCAATGTGACAACATAGAGTACTGTCATTCACCAATACATAGAGAAGCTATTCACTATAAAAATAAATTAGTTTATTTATAATACATATATTGGAGAAAATATTATATGTCCTAATGTCACAATCTTCATTTACCCAGGGATGCAGGATAACTAAAAAGCTCATTTTTGATTATAAAAAAAATAATGAAAATTCTAAGCTAATAATTAATGTATATGTTTTCACATTCAGTAGCCAATGATAAATTATTTCTATTGCAAAAAGGAGTCAGCACTCGAAAAACTATCAATTCTCTTATTGGTTCTCATTATCTTGGAAATCTCATTATCATATTGGTAACATGTACAAAATGGAAGGTTAATTACAAGAAAAAAGTAGGATATTTTCAAAACAATATTAATACTGAAACTAAATATGTATAAAGTCAAGTAAATATTAATTCTCGACTAGAAAATTTACATAAAAATTGTAAATTACATATATTCAAAATTCTATTTTCATTTAAGTAATGATAAACAAAATTGTGCAATAAAAATTTAATAACACATAATATTGGCAGTTTTCAATATTTTATTAACTAACAAGATCACAATTTTATACCAACCAATCACAAAAGCGAATGCACCCTGCTAGGACATAGACACATGATATCAATAATTTTTATTTAACCTTACATAGTAACAGTTCACATAGTGGGTTGAGATCAATGCAATATGCGGCAAAAATTGACTCAATTCACTAAATACGCCTACGTCAGAATATGTTATACTTTTGATACAAATTGACTAAAACAAACCTAACCATTTTTACAATTGACAATTTTCTATTAACAAAACAAATCTAAATAGAGAAAATCAAGCTGTCAAGAATCAACACCTTTTGAAATTATTCTCTAAACCATTTTCTTTCAGTTACCAACATTATAACATTGTTTTAGTGAAAGTAAAATAATTTGAAATACATTATCAAATGAGCAAATAGTACAAAACTCTAATAAAACATTTCAAATAAATTTAATTACATTATTTTATTGGAATAAGAAAATATAATTAAAAAATTCCGTCATCATTATTCGTGACAAATATGTTACTGAAACTAAAAAACATGTCTATTTCAGTCAATTTATATCTCTAAATACCTTACGTCACTGTATATAACATGTAACAGAAAGTTCGTAACTAAACTCGTCGCCTAAAATAATACAGTCCAACTGCTCTCAAGCAATCACAATTATTGCAACTAAACATTGACAAGCTGTACAACAATATTCATTTTTTCCAATATATTACCAAACTGGATCACTGGGGTCTCTTAAGTATGAGCACACACATGAATACTAATAAGTAGATTATACTTTTATTTATTATTTGAAAATTTTTATTACATATCTGAAATGTATAATTTGTTTCTGAAAACAAATACGATTTGATCATTCTCCTACCTTGGTGTACTAGTTAAAGGAGTTGTAACTTGACAATACCATTATATTCACAACCATAAATAATGAAAATATGTACAGAAAACATTATTGAATATTTTGAATCGTGACATTTCTTTCTGTACGTCCTATTCTAATGCCAGTGATTTTTTGGAACCTGTGTCATTATTTTCATAAAAAATTAGGTCATATATTAGGTTTGTTACACAATGAAATATATTACATGTAACACTTATAAAACTTCGAAGACACTCCCTAGCAATATAAAAAAGAAGTTTTAAGAGACAAACAATCAAACATAATATACATTTAGAATTACATGGTGTATTATACTGGGTGATACAAGCACTTTTTCGTGAAATACCTACACATCAATATTTTTTTATAGTACTACTTGGTTTAGGGGACTATTGGATCACTTAAAGGTTAGAAGAGTTAATTTTATTTCTGGACAATCAATAATATTGCATGTTAACCAATGGGCGTGTTTGGCCGAAGTAAGTACTTACTAAATTTAGTAAGCCAGTAAGCATAAAAAAATTAAAGTCTTACAAACTGACTTTTCGGCCAGAACAGACTTACTAGCTCAACATAACACAAAACACCGGTTTATGTCATATCCCGTACATAACCTCATAGACTGAATATAATTGACAGTACTAAATTTAGGAATATAATTAATTCCTGTGAATAGTTTCACATGGATAATTTTATGAGAAATATTTTATTGTCCTGTCTGTTTTGTTTACATCAACAATAAGCAAAATGGCGTCGTGTCGTGTTCCGGCCGAAAATTTTGCAAGCATAGTAAGTGACTTACTAAATTTTGTAAGTACTTACTTCGGCCAAACATGCCCAATATTAGGCATTCAGTGAATTCAGTTTTTTAGCTTATTCATGTTACGTAAGAAACAATTTTTACAGACATTGTTTTTTTAAAACATATCATTGAAAGATCGTGAACATGAGAAAAATATTCAATTTTGTTACCAGTTAACATTAAAACTTACTTTAAAACGAGGTAATATATTGCAAAAATGAAACACAGATAATGTTAGCTTACATTAATGCGAACAGGAGGGATTTAGAACAGAAACGTATGAGTATAATAGTTATGTTAGCGGGGCAACAGAATCATGTTGCATAACGTTTGGTCCAGAGGCGAGCAATACGGTCATGCTCTTCTTTGTTCTGGAGATACTGTGTTGCAATGCTTCCCACTAACGGATCCGCTGAAATAAAAAAAAATAGATGTAGTATTTTCAAATTTTTAAGTATTTTTTCATATATTCACAGGGAACAGGCTAATACTAAAGGTCGTGCTGCTTTTTCAATAGTCTGAATTTTTTTTTATGTGAGAGGCCGCCAAAAGGTTATAGATGCGTTGATGTCCTGTAGCCGTGATATTTGGCCTATTTTGAGTAGCCAGTAGACTTGCACAATAGGTCCACCAGCTCCACACCTAGAGCATCTTTGGTGTTTATAGGCCATGGCAGTCTCTCCAGAGAGATGTGTGTTTGATTGTTGACAATTTACATCAGCCTTTCCCAAAGTGGGCGATAGCGCCCCCTTGTGGGTGTTGGAAGCCTAGAGGGGGTGGTATAAATCTTGAAAATAAAAACATTTTTTTTAAACTCAAGGCAAAACAAATATGTTATTGAGATTATTGACAAGAAAAAAGGATAAAAAAAAGGGTGGTGGGGTGTTACAAAACAACTGATCTACAAAATGGGCGTTACATAAAATAAGTTGAGGAACCTCTTATTTATATTAAAAATTTAACTAGTATTGTGTTCCTATTATGTAATGAAGTACTACTATTGTTCACCCAGTTAGAAAATTAACAGCCTTCCAGCAACTTGCGGTATAAGAACCAGATGAGCGTATCTTCAAAAAAATAATTATAGTATCTTTGTAGGCATTATAAACAAAAAAAAATTATTGTATAATGCTCCAATAGTAGGACAACATATCAATATTTTTTTGTCGCCAACTGTATACTATCTCTGTTAATAAGCTAGTAAAGTTTGAAGTGACGAATTCCCGCAATATTTTTGCTCTCCTGTAAAATTTACAAAATGTAGATATGTTCATCTGGTTCTTATATCGCGATATGTGTATGAATTTTGGTTTTCAGTTGTCCTGTCTATCAATTATCAAAAAAAATAAAAATATGGTAATTTTGTCTATGTAATATTAAATGGTCAATCCACACATATGGGAATTTCAGTAAATATTTAACTTCAAAAGTTTGTAAAACTTGTCATTATAAGTATTTTTCATAATATCTAATAATCCAATTATTATTATTAAAATTATCCCCGTTTTGTAATGAGCTGTTTATGACAACTGTATCAACAACAATTTGTATCAGTTAAATTTGAATCACAAAAACATATTCCGTCTTATAAACATGGTGTCAGCTACTCCAAGGTTCAATCTCATATTATAGTCTTTATTACAATGTGAAATAGACTATAGTATAAACTTAATTATACTCCTACCTTAGTCCATGTTTATTAATAAGACAGATTGAGTCTAAATTTTATTAATGCATAGCACAAAAGTGGTTAAATAGGGTTGGACTATTATTTTTAATATTTAACCTTCTTGTCACAATCATGTTCCCTTCAATAAATGATTATAATTAAGTAACACAACTCCCAGAGTAGTGGACCGAAGATACCGAATTATACACAAGCAGTATATTATAAAAATAAAATTCTTCATACACACAAAAATACCTGCAAAACTAAAACGTACCTGGATTGCAATCAGTTAGTAGTGAACATATTGACAAGAGAACTTTCGATATGGTCAATGCTGGTGACCAATTATCTTTGAGTATATCTAGACATATGACACCCTGGCTGTTAATATTACAATGGTATATCCTAGTGCGGAATGTTACCTGAAAAAAAATTAAATTTGAGTCCATTATCTATTATGGATTAAATAAACTTGTCTTTAGTGCTGGAGTGACACGACTGGTGTACATATTTACAAAAACACAAAATTAAACATTTTAATAACATTTCACCAAACCTACATGAAATAGCTAGGAGCCATCTCTCATCTCAGTTTTAAAATTAAAAAAACAGCACTTATATTTTTATATTATAATTCATTCAAAATTTATGAAGCCACAGACAGGCACTCACACATGCAAGCACACACATCCTTCTTGTGACACTCCTTTTTTCCGCTCATCAATGTAGCAACACTGGTAGTGTTTGAAAACAATAGTATTTTACAACTGCACTACAGAATATCGAAGTTTGAAATGTCGATACTGTCGGTACTGTATTCATAATGTTCATCAGTGCGATGTACGTTATTTTGAAAGTTCGGTATGACGAAGTATTGTATTGAGAATGTTCATAAAATCGACGTACGTAACTTCGAAGTACTGAACGTCGAACATTTGATTTCGATGTAGGTACACCGGGCAGAATTGTTTAGAGCCAGCGGTACAATTATACCTATGAGGTAGCAAGAAGTACATCTTAAAATACTTTAACCTTTGCTCAAATAGAATTAAGGTTAAAAAAATACTTATACAAGAAAAATTAAGTTTAAAGCAAATTGCATATACGAGGAGTTTCAAAAATTGGGCACAACAGTCATTTTGGCATATCCCCACAAATCATATATTTTTTATTTCAAGTAGTTATTATTAATCAAGTTGATTTATTTTGTAGTTAGTAAACAAACTTTCATACTTTTTCATTATTATAAATTCAAATTATATAAAATAACCACTTTTTTGTAAAAAAATATTTATTAACGTGAATCCTCATTTTTTTGTATGTCCCAGGTCGGATGACACACTTTGAGTCAAATTATTCTGCTCTTAGTCTAGGTTTTCCCTTGACTTGTTTTGTTATTTATGTAAAATGAAAATTATTTAACAGCTTCTTGGGTTCATTTTTGCTAAATACTTAAACATTTTTAAGCAATGATTTAATGTTGCTTGTCCCCGAGGTTTTGAAATTCCGGAAATTTCGATTTTGTTACCACAGTTTTAAATAGATTAACTACCAAACAGTTTTAGTTGTTATTGAAAAAAATTACAACGTCGACAGTAAATGACGGCTATTTACAAAACTTACATTAACTTTGTCTTCTTTCGGCGGTATGCGAAGGTTTGTGCAACCGGCAAAACCGAAGAAAAATTTATGGTCAGGTTTGTTATTCTAGTATTACTAGAACACATACTATAGAACACATTTTTATAAATGAATATCATACGAGTATATGTAATTTTCAGACGAATCTTAAAATGTTTAATTTTATTTATTTAGAATTGAAATTGAATTGGTACATTTTTTCGAATGAAAGTAGGTCTCAATATGTTACTTCCGTTTTCTTACTACATTTACCGTAACATATAGACGAAATGACAAAGTAACAAAACCGACAGCATAAAGCTTGGTCTATATTATATGATAATTTAAACTTTGAAGAATTATTACTGTACTCTGTGATTTAAACACAGTTTATGAAAACGATAGGTCAAAAAAACCCAGGGCCGGCGCAATAATTTTGTTTATTAGATTTTGGAGACTCTTATAAAGCATATACGTAGGACATGCTCCAGAGAAGAGTTTTGAAGAATTTTTCTGCAAAGATTGAGACACAAGAGCAACTTTTTTTTGCATTTTAGCCGGACCTTGGACGATATACCGCAGCAAGACTTAGATAACTAAATCCAAAGTATGAAAACTCGCAATCGAAAAAAATATAAATGTCATGGGTGGGTTTACAGACTACTTATTTATCACATAAATGTTTAAAGTTCCTTATTTTTCACAGTTTCTTGAGAAAAACATTCATTGTTAGTTTTACCATTACTTTACGTTTTTTTTTTATTTCAATCTAAAATTGTTACATAAAAAACGCAAAACAATAAGTTCAAAGAGGTTTTATAAAAATATGTACATGTTTGATAAAATTTTGAGATAATTAAGTAAATTAAAAATATCCCTAGACAGACTTGATGTGTTTATTTACCAGAAATATTCGATACTAGGTACTCATAAAAAAATGTTTGATTATAATTACATCTTTGTGAACTATGCCTTACGATTTTGTTACCGTCCGTTTTATTACCGTCCTAAAAGTTTAAAGTAAAACTGCATTTATTCAAATGAAAACACATTTACGATTAGCTGATTTAGTTCTTGAAAGGCTAACAATAACATTTCATTAGTAACATGAAAAACAAATGTTGTTTTTGGACATTTCGTAACGAACCTGAACAAAATTTCATCTTTTTGAGAGTTTTATTAATTTTATAAGCTTAATTTCATTAAATATAGATAGTAAAAGACCATATTGTTCCTAAATATATTTTGGATTCCGAAAACCTATCATAGTTTCATTTATTTTGGATATTGAATATAGTAACAAACCTGAAAAATTTATCACACTTGTTGTCTTATTTTATATTTTTTTCCATTAATTAATACAAATAATCAAAAACAAAGTAATATTTCTAAATCAAGAAAAGATTTGCTTACGAATCCCATTAAAAATATTACAATACATGGATGTGAAATTAAAAAGCATATTTTTTGACTGTTGTGTCCAATTTTTGAAACTCCTCATACATGAGACCACCTTCATAGTTTCCTTTTTTTATTACACTAAGGTAAATAGTGAGCTTTTAGATGAGCGCATTCTGGAAGAGTTAGGCAGAGGTACAACCAGGACAACAACGGTTAGCCAAAATCACTATGTACTTACTTAGTCCTACAATATGACTTGAGGTCAATCTATGATAAATGGGAACTTATCAAATCCTGGCCAGCATTGTGTTTAAGAGAAAATTGGAAAAAAACAATCTGAATTGACCAGCACGAGAAAATTTCTCTTAAATAAAAAAAATACATGTACAACACATTACAAGAATTAATAAAAAGAAAAAAAGAAATAGCTAATTATAAGGCCCATAACAAAAAATACAATAAGGCTGAAGGACTATTTGAGCAGTCTTGCGTATACTTAGTCGGGTAATAAGTGCTGCCACATATTTAATGTTAAATAATAATCAAGGTCCATGTCAATATTGGCGGCCTGGACAATTTGCGCCTTTACTGCTTTTACCACAGTTCGAAGTTCCGTACATCGATTTTATGAACATTCTCAATACAATACTTCGTCATACCATACTGTCGAAGTAACGTACATCGCACTGATGAACATTATGAATACAGTACATCAACAAACTTCAAAATTCGACATTGGTAGTGCAGTCATATTTTACAATCTATCTCCATCTAGACTAATGATGTTTATTTTTGACTGATAGATAAACTCAAATCAATGGATTTTAATATTTGATTATCATGGCTTTTATCAAAGTTAATACTACTAGCTGGTATGCTACTGCACTGCCTTTTCCAAAATGGTTTCTGCCATTTATTTATTCTTGCTGCCAACCAAAATTGTTGCATTTGGAAAGTAAGCTAACATAAAAAAACACATTTTTTTTATTATGCATGGCTATAGACAACATATATAATATTTGCTAATCATATAAATGTTGTCATTTAACTAAACTAAAGAAATAAAAGTAATGTTATACATAATCTGTGACAGATGCAGGCAACGTAGTGTAAAATCCAAGTTTAATACAAAATGTCTTAATGAAAAACATAATTACCTTGGGAGGTTTGAATGGATATTCTGGTGAAAAGTGTATATCAAGGAAAAACACTCCACCTTCATACACTGACCCTGGGGGTCCTAAAATAGTAGAGACCCATTCATAAAGATTGTCTCCTTTTGGTCCTGCACTACAATTTGGCGGAGGATCAAGCGTAATTTCTGCCAACTCTTTCTGAATCCTCTTCGCTGAAGTGCCTAATGCTTTTGACATTTTAGGATTGGGCTTGTTTTCTTTTGTGTCTGGTTTATTGTCTGCAATAGCCGCTGAATTCCCACTGCCTCTGCCACGTCCCGTGCCGCTCCCTGATGAACCAGATGCACCTGACATTATCTAAAAGCACCACACGACTCATTCCGCAAAACCAAAAATCGTGTTAACAAGCACTGTGTATGATGGTTTTGTTAAAATATGATATTATGAGTAATCAACAAAAAATGTGCCACTTTTTTAGCCTGAAATTTGTAAGCTTCTTCTAAGGACAAATAAACCAGAGGTTCTTGAATATTTTATAACATCAATAGTTTGACTAATGGCCAATATGTATTTTTAATAACAAAGTAATATATAACTATGAAATAACTATTGATGTAACCGGGAATCAAAGGATTTAAAAATGTATTACTCATATGGTGAAATTTGAGGCTTCAGTCACTAAAATGAGCTTCAGCAAAAGATGAATGTCACTATTAATTAATGTAACAACATGACAGCAGCTTGATTAGCTGATAAACTACTGTTTAAAGATTTAGAGAAAATAACAAGTTTGTTCTTGAAGCAATACTGAATACTTTCAGGTCACAATTGGATAAGTATATGAAAAAAATCAAAAATAAAATTTCAACCAGTGCCAGAATTGCAAAATAAAAACATTTTTCACGAGACTGATATTTATTTAAGCCAATCAGTAAATGTATCAAGCGGTGAAAATAAAATTGCTATTTCTGAACAGTGACAAATGGTTGCTTTAAATAAATATAAAGACCTAAAACGACATATATTTTATCTATATCAATACTTTAACAAAGTGCAAATCAATTACACATGCTGCTACAATAAATAAAAATGAAACATAATTATTAACACTTAGCAAACCTTTGCAAAGGGTTGACTGAACTTTACAAATTCATAGAACAAAGAAAATTCATTACACTCAGTCTAAAACGTATCTGTTATTGAATAAATTTAAAAGAACACAATAATAACACATTGAAATTGCAAAGAAACAATACTAGCAAAAATAAAAAGATAACTAATGGAAAAAGTATTATTTTGTACCTTACGAATAACAGTCGGCCATCTTGTGGGCTGGCGTTATCCGATATTTTATAATATTGGCCCACCAATAAATAATGCAAAGAATGTATAGTAATCCAAGAACACTACCGAAACGATTCAGTTAATAACGTCCAAAATTTTAATAATTTGAGATATAATGAAACTGATACACGGCGTAACGATGCCCCAAACTGCAAAGCCAAATATGCAGCCTGTTACTTTTTTAGAATTACAGGTAAAAATCATTAAGCTCTAAAATTATCAAAACAGCAACTATTACCTTTATAAACTGAGACTCTGATTATTTAGATGTTACTGAAAATTGCTACAACTTCATTACTGTACTACCACATTTCTTAAATTTGTACATCACTACCCTCACACAACACAATCTGAAAATTTCAGACGCACACTTCTTGAACTTTAAATTAAATTGACACCTATTCTAAAGTATTCTGCAAATAAACACTTCTAAATGAACCCAGGAATTGAGTGGTTATTTATCTAAAACCTTGTTGTTTCGAGACAATTGTTGAGACATTCACAATTTTCTACAACCACTTTCCGAATTCAGACATGTTTTTAAAAAACCGGCAAATGTTGCCAATTTGTTGCAAAGTGCAGAAAGTTTCTGAGTCTCTGGATATTAACATTCTCTATGGAATCTATTTAAATATTTTTTTGAATAATTGGAATAATAATGAATAATATCTCAACCTCAGATCTCAACTATTATTACACAGCATTCCCAAAGTAGACAGCTGAGTGACTCAGCTGTGTAATTAACAATAACCGAAATTGTTTCATCTGTTCCCATGTAATTTCAAGACCAATGGAAATAAAAATTAATTTTTAAGTTTATCCAACTCTTATTCAAGTTACCAATTCAGCCATACCTGTCACGTAGTGATTATATTCTTTTTGATACCTGTGTTTTTTTTATTTATTTTGTATGTTTGTAACGCGATTAGGTACTAAGCTTGAAACGGCATGATACTAAGGTAGACCCAAATTAAGTTAGCGTAATCCGACTAGTGGTTTTACAGTTACACTGAGATAAATGAATAATTTTTTGTCTATTTGGATGAAGTTCATTGATGCTGTCAGTATAGATGAAAATTCGTAAATAAATGTTCTGTGAAAAGTACTTAACCCTATCTTTTAAATTTTGACGTAATAAAAACTAAACATTGAAATCGGATTTTGGTCCTTTTGTGTAGTACAAGCACACAAACACAAGTACAAAACAATACTAGAAAATTATTAACATTTAGTTATTAGTAAATAATCATTTATTATATATGTTTTTTTTTTTGCTCGTAATGTGTTCATACATACATACATATCTTCACGCCAAGTCCCTTACGGGGTAGGCAGAGAGTATCGAGTGCCAGACCTCACGATCCTGACAAACCTGTCTTGCTTCCTTCACATTCATTCTCTTTTCATACAAACACGCCGGTTTCGGAGACTCTTGACACCACCCTCGGATAATATCCGATTGATCTGATCGTGAAATGTCAGCCTTGGTCTCCCCGGGTAGCTACATCCTTCCACATTCGCATTGTATATCTGCTTTGTCAATCTTTCATCTGTCATTCTTTCCACGTGACCGAACCAGCGGAGCATGCCCTTTCGCATTTTAACACCAACACTTTCTTTCGATCCCACTCTTTCTCGTATCTCACTGTTACGAATGCGGTCAGCGAGCATTACACCACAGATTTTCCGTAGTGCTCTCATTTCGACCGCATTTATCCTACTTTCATGATCTTTCTGACATACCCAACTCTCGCTTCCATACAATAACGTTGGGATAAGCACAGAATTATGCAAAGCGAGTCAAAAAACTCAAAACCTCGCTTTGGAATAGCTTACCCAACGCTCCATTCACACTATTCCCTGCACTCACTCTCCTCTTTACATCCGCGGTGTACCTTCCATCCCTGCTAAAAGC
>NJDD01000231.1:436861-447156 GCA_002245505.1 Calephelis nemesis
GAAAAATCGAAACATAATTTCAAATGCAGCAAATTCAAACAAATCTTTGGATGTATTTTTCCCCGTGTTGGTCCGGGCTACCGTGACATACTAGTGATAGAGTTTCACAGCGACTCGTCCGGATTGGTACCTACGCCATACCTATGGCTGCCGCCGTAACGTCAATGCTTGCCGTTGACGTTCTGAATCGGAGGGTGATGTAGCTGGTAGACTTACTATTTCTCTAGGCTTAAGATGCCGGTCTCAGGTTGGCAACGCACCATTACCACCTTTGGTGTCTCTAGGCGGCGTGAATTTCTTACCATCAGGAAATCCGTCTGCTTGTTTGCCTTCCATTATCATTAAAAAACCTGCCTTTTACGTCAACAATTTGTACGGAATTTGTATGGATTGGCTACATTGTTTCGATTTTTAGAAGTGGAATTCCATAATGGAATTATGAATTTATGTGACTGACTGTTGATTACTGTAATCTATATTTAACTAAAAAGAAGGATCTAACTCAACTTGCAAGGACAGATACAACAACCACCTTATATTTTTCTACCACTATAATGTCAGTGCAAGTTATTGTTGTGTTTTTAACGTAGGAGGCTTAATTCTCAGCTTCAGGTTGGCAACATTAACATTTTCCACATTAGAGGGCAATGTGTATTTTAAACCATCAAGAAATCTGTCTGCTTCCTTGTCTTATAACAAAATTAAAAAAAAAACACTTTTAAGTCTAACAAATATGTCTTTTTAATCGTTATTTCTTATTAAACGTATATAAAAAATTGATGTGGTCGATTTATAAAAAGTATTTTTGTGTAACAACAATTTTACAAATATATAATTTCCATATTTTGGGACTAGATTAATTTGTGCAATTTGTCTAAAGATGTTATTTGAGTATTTTTTTGTTCTAGAGGAGATAGCTTTAAAAAAGGATCCTCATGCCAGATTGAAGTCTGTGTCTGCTGAAACAAAAGACATTTTGCGAGAACTGGAAAAAGAATATAAGGCACCTGAAGAAAAAGTTGCTAAAAAAGAGGTAAGGAGTTTGTTCACACATTTCTTTGAAATCAACGATTGTATAGTAGTCATTTGTTTCTTTGATTTTTGTCCTTTACATATATTTTATTTTACTCAACCGAAGGTGTTGTAAAGATGATGAATTTAATCTAAAATAAAAAAAAAACCGTGAGCTAATTTTCTTATATAGTAAATTAAAATTATTGTACATGTAGACTAGAAACACTGTAAACTATGCTGCTTTCGTAAAATGTTCTTTGCTGAAAAATGCATTTTATTTGCCAATACCCTCTCCCCCATAGTAAGATGATTTATAATATAATATTAAGGTAGACCACTTCACCCCCTTAAATATACAGAATAAGCAACCAATTCCCAGTATGTTGCTGTTGTCTGCTTGTTTTGTCTTTGTATGTTATGAGAAGATGTATTTATACTGAATCAAAATCGTAGGTAGCGGACAAGTTCAACGCAGCCCACTACTCCACAGGCATGGTGGCTGCCAGCTTCACATCCACAGCAATGGTACCGGAGACAGTGCACGAAGCGGCCATCCTTTGTGAAGACGATGTTAAATATGAGAGAGTTAAGAAAAAAGGTACCTATGTTCAAAATTCTACCAAGTTATGTACTTAGCATGTAACACCTCTTGGTGTACTTGCAACCGTTGCTTTGCTTAAACGATTTCTTGATTCTTAACAAAATTTTAGCTACCCAAAAACCAGTGTTACGCATCAAGTGCTGGAACAAACAGACAGTTAGACAGAAAGAAATTGTAAAAAAAAATTTTGGTATATATATTACAAATGAAATTCCAATTTTATTTATTTGTGTAGATGGGGAGCAGTATCGGATTTAAGCATAGGCCATATTAGTCGTCACCGTACCAAAAAAACCGATAAATGCATACCGATAAATATTTGTTTCTAACAAAAACTTACTGAGCTTTGTTTCAAATAGCAAACAGTTAATATTTAAAAAAATGACCCTAATTTAAGATTTTGAAAAAACGATGTTAGTCAACATATTTAGTTGCGCTCTTCTTTGAAACTTGAACGTAATAGACATTTTCAATAATTAACTGCAGTATGAGAGCCTCCGCCACATGCTTTGGCTATGGCCTGCCTAAGTCTAAGTTCAGTGCTGATGAGAAGCAATCAATCCCAAGCATTATTATCACCTAGATATTCTGCAATCTTATACTAAACTCTTTTTATATAATACTAGCTGCCACTCCGACTAATATTAAGTATAAATGCGAAAGTTTGTGAGTATGTCTGGATGTCAGGATGCCAGTATGGATGTTTGTTACTCTTTCACGCAAAAACTACTGAACCAATTACGATGATATTGTATTGATAGTGTTGCTCGACTTATATAGCATTCAAGGACACCAGAAGGGCCTGGGGAAGGGGGGAATGCAGTAAGCGCGCTTCAACGCTATTTAATTTTGCGCCCGGAGATTTTAACTTTTTTGATAACTCATTAATTGTCATTTTTTTCTGATAGTGTAAAAGGCAATTTCGATCTAAATTACACGCATAACATATCTAACAGATTTATTTGATTAAGGGTTAATATCTCTCGGATAAGAGTGCTTGGGATTGCTCCTCGTACCAATCTCTTACTATTAATGATGTGTGATGTAATACTAATAAATTTGTATAGAATAAGCAAAAAAAAGACAGCCCGCTCAGTTTCTTGTCGGATGTTCTCAGTGTGTGGCTGCGTTCCGATCCGGTGGTAGTTTTAACTTTTAGTATTATATAGACCCATCACAAGTGCCTCTTTTAAAATGAATAAAAATATATTCTATTCTAACTATATTTTTGCCCGCCTGAACCGGCCGTCCGGAAAAAACCTGCATTTGCCTCTTTGACCCTTGTACCCGTCTTAAAAAAATCCAGGATCGACCATTGTAAAAAATGTAATTTCAGGTTACGTGAGACTAGTAACAAATATGGGCCAGTTAAATTTTGAATTGTACTGTGACATGACTCCCAAAGCGTGTGACAACTTCATAAAGCATTGCGCCAACGGATACTACAATGGGACCAAGTTTCATAGATCTATCCGAAATTTTATGGTAAGTAAGAACACATAAAAACTATTCTTTTTTTAAATTTTATTTAAGTATCAATGTTGAAAAATAAAGATAATAATTGCAACAAAGGTGCAATATAAACTCTTAAAAAAATTATATGCATCAAAGGTTTTTTTTACACAAGAGGAGGCAACGAGCAAGTGGATCACCTGATGGAAAGTGATCACCGTCGCCACGGACATCCGCAACACCAGGAGTATCACAGATGCGTTGCCGACCTTTATGCGGGGTAAGAAATGTCTCCGGAATCGCACAGTTGTAGATCGCCACGCATCAAGATGTTGGGCATGATACTTTAAGCTCTGACGCGATGTCCGAAGGTGGAAATCAGCGACTTTAATTAAACCAAACAACTCTTCAGAGCATTCCCTATGATAGATGTGATAAACTAAATATTATTCAGATAAAGACAATAGGAACCTAATAACAATATTTGAACTTACCCTTTGACTAGTATGCTTTCACGGTTAATTGCCTACAGATTATATCCCGGTTCCTATATTCAAGAAACGAGTCGTTTTGTTTACGAATGATAGTATTTTGAACAAATAGTAAAAAATCTTACCACGGTCGTTCTTTAGTTAACTTATAAGCAACACTTCGTAACTTTTAGGCAAACTATCAATGATTATACTGACGGATTGCAGTTGAATATAGGAAGCGGGCTTTGATCAATATTTTTCTTTTCAATAATGGCAAGGTTTCTATAGTTTAAAGAAATATTACCTATCAAAATTAATATCACTTATACTTATATGTTCATTAAATTTATTCTGGTATCTATTTAAGTATTTATATGTATTAGGTAGTATCGTTGACTAACACCCATAACACAAGCATATAATTTGCTTACTTTGGGGTTAGGTTCAATTTGTATTAATTGTCCAGGGATATTTATTTATTTATACATGGCGACTAATATTACCAAAATACATCATTCTAGATACAAGGAGGTGATCCCACTGGCACAGGTCTCGGTGGCGAGTCGATATGGAAAAAACCTTTCGAAGACGAGATCAAACCAAACCTGCATCATACTGGCAGGGGGATACTTTCCATGGCCAATTCTGGACCAAACACCAATGGTTCTCAATTGTAAGTTTATTTAACTGAATGCAATGACAGGACAAGTTACAACTTTGTCTATAGTTTGTTTTAAGGAATTCGTCCCTTTTGCTTCGTCAGAGCTTTTGTTTGATTTTATTTATTAATTAAAAAATGAACATTTCAAGCCCATTCATTGATACCTACTTAGTGGGTTGTACAAAATCGTCCGCCATTTTGTTTCGGCGGCCATTTTGTGTTGGCAAAAAACGCTGATAATGTTTTTTATTGTATTGTCATCGCAAGTACATTCTTTCTTTAGGTTTTGGCATTCACGTTAGTATTTTGCCATTAGTCAAGTAGAATTTTCATCTAATTTACCAAAATCGGGATCCAATTATAATTAATCATAAGTCGTCAATAAGTCATGTCAGTGTCTCGAGTAAAGCGGGTACCTCATTACTCAAGCTCATGTAGTGAGATTTGGCGGCAACGAGGAAATACACGATACGCTTTCTACATGATTGTTTCATTTGTGTAGTACAAAATGCCACCCAAATTGACTAATTTCACTCAATATAAACACAAAATTTCAATAATCATGAAAAAACTTCGATCATCTTTTCAATGGCGCCAAAACTCCAAATGTGTATTTCAAAGTATGTTAGCTCAATTGTTTGAGGTTAACTAGTTCAAAGTTCAGTTTTGTTTCCTCACTAACAAATTAAATAAAAGCTAGTACATAATGCACCCGTTTTTTTCAGTTTCATAACATTTAGGTCGTGCAAACAATTAGACGGAAAGCACACGATATTCGGTAAATTAGTCGGCGGTCTGGACACGCTCACTGCCATAGAACGTGTGGAGGTTGACAACAAAGATAGACCTATTCAAGATATTGTCATAGAAGTTGCCCAAGTGTTCGTTGACCCATTCGCAGAAGCAGAGGAACAGGTAACATTAAGATTTTATATGAATTTAGTACCACCGCCAAACGTATTCCTACCTCTGTCACGCTAGTGCTTCAGCTGTCGTATTTTGGTTTGGATGATAGGAGAGACGGTAAATTTCAACCACAAAAGAAAAAAACATGTCTCTTGTAGATGGGCTTGATTATTAGGAACTTCATAAACTCGTCTATAAATAAGTTGTACCACGTGTCGTGTGGAAGGGTGGTATTCCACATATCAAATATACTTGTTTACTTAATGTACATTTGATAAAATAAAATTCTTCGGAAGAAGCGATTGCAGGTAACTTTATTTTGCGTTTTTTCTCCTGACTGGCTAGGTTTAGAAATGGTGGTAGCTTATTGTAGTAAGGGTAAAAGAATAATATTAGGTATGTAATAAATCTTAATAATAAATTTGTATAAATTTAAAAATATTTGCACACCAAAATGTGGTAGAATATGTTGGTATAAACAAATATTGTTTGTAACAACTAACACTCATATTCAACAAATAAATAAATTACATTTCATATAAATTGAATAACTACATTCAATTTACCAGCAACACAGAAATTCGATTAAATTTTTTTAGCTAGAATTTCCTGAAAAAAATTGAAAGATCCTGACATTTTAATGGAAATGCTGATAATTATAAAGAAATCTTAGATATTGTCAGAGTGGAATGGCCATTTATAGTCAAACACATTTGATCAAAAGTTGGATCAATCGAAATTGGACAATACCACAGGTGAAATACCTAAGCAATGTGTAACCACCAACTACTTGCAGATAGTTTATCCGTTGCTGCCTTGTGGTGGTGAGTGATGTGTTGTGCTGCAACAAGGATAACAGTCAGGGTGTGAGGAGTTTGATCGGTTTAGTGTATAAGGGGTTTCTATGTGATATCTGCTTGTATACATCACTGCGACGGTGCAACAGGAAATGCTCCGCTTACTTCATTAATATGATGATAATAATCTACCCAGTATAAGATACAAAAGTCGATGCAGAAATTTCCACATAAACTGGGTATAATTATATGAAAATATTGGAACTGGCCATAATGATTAATTTAATTTTAGCTGGCAGCCGAAAGAGCGGAAGAATTAAAACGTAAAGTCGAAGAAGAGGGACCAGCAGCCAAACAAAAGAAGGCGCCTAAACAACCCCTGAAAGTATTTCGAGAAGGAGTTGGGAAATACCTGAATATTCAAGATCTATCTACAAATAAATCAGAGAAATCACAAGAAGTACCTGCTAAAAAAGCAAAAAAAGATAAAAATTACAATTTTGGTAGTTTTGACTCTTGGTGAAAACTTATTCTGTCTGTTCATTATTAATAATTGTTTCATGATTAAAACAAAACACTTAATCATTCTGCATTCTCACTTTTTATTCATAGAAAAACTGCAAAATAATCATTCTCAGTTTTGGTATTTATTTTTGCTCTAGAATCTTCAACCTTGTCAAATTTTGTCTATATTTACACAGAAACATGAATTGGATTGGAAAGCTTTCAAATAAAAGAAGAATAATCAAAATTGGTTCAAGCAGTAAAGTTTCGAGTTAACACAAAAAAAACTGTATTAATAAACTCTTCTTTTTTTAAGTCTGTTAAAAGTAAATGCATAGCCTGTTAGTGGAAAAACTAGTAATGTACGAGTATAATACTGGATTATTCAACTAGTGCTGTCAGTTCTGTATCAAGTCAACCAGGTTGGTAAGTCAGTGCTCACTGTTATCTTATTTCAATTTGGAGGATGAAGTAGTAGGTAAAATACTTGCAGAAGAGATTAATAGCCTAGTTTTAGTTCGTCAATGCAACACAAACATCTTGGTTCTCTACAGGCAAACCTATCCTACTAACCATAAGCAAAATCAATTTACATGTTAGCACCAAACTAGGCTGACAATAATTCTAAAAATATATTATTTTTGGCACAGAAGTGTTATTTGTTTGTGGATAATGTTTGTCAGTTATTATAATGCAACAGACACGATGAGATGTAAGATATTTTAATTAATATAAGTATGTAAATAATTTGTAACTTAATAAATCAAATACCATATGATAAATTGTTTATTTAAATAGTCTTATTAAACTAAAACAAATATGTAAGTTTAGTTCACTAATTAGTTAAACTTTATTTATAAACATTTTGCCATATCGACCAACAATACAAATTATATTTTTTATTATAATGTCAATGTGTCCTAAAATTTACAAAAAAAATTAAATCTAAATATAGTAATAGATTCGAAACTTTTATTAAGGACTAAGTTTCACGCTTCTCCTGCATAAATTGGATTTTACTACACCAATTTCGATGAAACAAAGCCCAGTCACCTGTCATTCAGGGATAATGAGCATTCTAAGGGTAAAAGAATTTTTGAAATCGGTCCAGTAGTTTTGGAGCCTATTTATTTGAAACAAACAAAAAATCAAACATTTCCTCTTTATAATATTAAAATTTTATAAAGTTCAAATGTTTATTCAAACACTATAATTTAGACTGAAAACTCAGCTAATATCTAACTTAAATTTGAAACCAGCATATTTGCATGAAAAGAGTAATTTATTTAAAGGAAGCTATACAGGTCTGAGGATCATGACACTTGATACTCCAGCCTCTGCCTACCCGCAAGGGACTTGACATGAAGATATGTATGTATGTAACCTAAATATTGTTTTTAGTATGTATTCTTCTTTGACGTTGTTTAGGTTTTTAACCAGGTTTTTGACTGTGAAATGTTGCAGACATAACCTGTTTTGTTAGAGAAGTAGTGTCTGAAAAAGTTTTTAAAATCCTATAACGCTGGTTACTAGGACATATTCATAAACTTACCACTAACTTGGATAAAAACACAGAAAAAAATAGAGATAAGGACATTTCTGATCCAAAAACCTTTTATTTTGTCGAGTTTTTGTTAGATAAGAGATTGAATTGTCCCAATTGTATTTTGACTAAATACTTTATCAAAATTGCAGAGGTCAGAACTGGAAAATCTTGCTAATCCTTGTCATTTACTATCTCCGGAAAACTATTGGTTCATTGCGCTAAGATTTGCACTATTTGGAGGATATTGGTGAAATTCTCAAACCACTCATGTTTCTTCAAAATCATTTAAGTGGTGGTGGAGATATCTTTCAAGGAAACTTGCAAGCATAGGCATCAAATGGGTATACCCTTGTTATTATTACAACAAAACAGTGGGACTAGAGTGAACACATTTTGGAATTACATTCTAGTTTATATGAGCCTTAAAATATTTATATATTGATATTTAACAATCATTAATTATCCTTGACTTATTGCACTATTTTGTTCTTATATTCGGTTACAATAATTCATTTTTCCTACATTGCAATTAACATGAAATGGGAATATTATTTACTACAATTTCGAATATTAAACCTTTTTTTTCTACTTGTTATGAATGTATAATTGAAATAGATCATAACTTCTACCTAAAAAGTATCAGGTAATACTTATTATATTGTTTAAACAAACACATAATAAAAACTATGAACAGGTAATAATTTAGGATGCAATACCTTGTACCAAAATCAATGAGCTAAATTTATAATTTACTGATAATTAAATTTACTGATCTACAAGTTCTAGCCATACACACTCTTCAAAATACTGTTTATTATTAAAACCATTAGCCTCATACATAGACTTCCTTCTAAACTAATCACTGTTGGTGAACCATTTGTATTGCTTTCCAAAATATAAATGCTGGATCTCTCTTGATCTCTATTTTCATTTTTTAATGACTTGGGTAATACACTAATATGCCCTCAGTTTTGGTCCAACAATATCTAAGGCAATTTATTCAGTTGTCCCAAATATGCCTTCTTAACAATATGATTGTATCCATTTGCAATGACCAGACATATTTCTTATACAATCAATGTTAGAAATGGTCACAAGTTTTCCAATCCGTGTCCTTCTAGAGTTTTGATTCTCTAGGGTCCAAGATATTTCTTAACACTAGTTTCCTTTAAGTGCACAATAATTGTTAATTGGATGTGCAAAAAGACTTCCTAAATCAACTTTCTCAATTACAATTAACTCACAGGTAATTTTTTTACCAATTCCATCAACTAACCATATAAGTTTTGAAATAAATCCTAATGACAAAGAACATTATGTTTTAATTCCATGAATTTAATCCTTCACTTTAGTTAAAGTTTTGTCGCCGTCTTGCAGTTCTTTGCTTATCAAATCTCATTTCCATTTCCTCTAGTACTTTAGGTGTGTATCTGACAACAAGCTTAACGGATCCTACTGCTTGCTTCAATAACTCTACGGCTTTTTCGTGATTTTCTCCTTCTACTGAAACTCCATTAACCGATAATAACTGATCACCCCTTTTCAAACCGCCATGGCGATCTGCCACACCACCAGGTATGATTCTAGAGATATAAATGGGTGAATTTTGTTCCTTGCCTCCCATAACGTTGAACCCAAGACCCTCCTCCGTTTTGGGTAGTTCGACGACACGAGGATGAGCATGACCTTCCGCTGCAGCGAACGCAGCTACAGTTGCTTTAGCTGTCGCCGAGGCACGAATGTCTGCAGACCCTTGAATGTCAACAGTCTCGTACACATGTTCGTATACTTCTCTCACAGCATTTAAAAAGTCACTTTGTAAAACTTTCTGTAATGCAGCCAACTTGGTAGCAGGTACCTCGCCAGTCTGTTGAAGTTTTTCTAGTAATTCGATTGCCCTTTTTATGTCTCTTGCTAACGTTAATTGTTCTCCAGTAGTACTCATTTTGTTCTCGGTTCCTGTGCAAGTTTTCGATAAAGATGGGCGTTTTTAGAAATAAATCAATACCTAGTAGGTCTACAAGAAAAATAGCAAATTTACAAGACAAGTTGATTTTGCCCGTCTCTGTTGACACTTGACAAATGGAAATGTGAAATGACGTAAGACATGTCACAAGAGATTGACAGTGACTAATGTAGAGTTTTGACCATAGATTATATAGGTTAACGCGTGAAATACGATTGACAGCCGTATTTATAAAAGAAGAAGAAGTACATAATTTACCTACATAAATCATAGAAATAGGAATATATAAAGAAGTGCAACAATGTTATATAGCAAATTTAGTTGTATAAATACCGTTGGGATTGACATATAACTTAATAACATCTCTTTGTCTCT
>NJDD01000231.1:447362-497956 GCA_002245505.1 Calephelis nemesis
TATCAATTTCCAGCTGTAACTTTTCCTTTAATGTCAATTGGGGTTGGGGGATTTCTTGCCTTAGCTCATCATTTATTTGTGATCCTGACATTTCTTCTTTTTCCGTGCCATCTCGACTATGAAGTCTTTTAATAATACTCTTTATTTGCTTCCTTACTAAAGCCTGTGTAGGAACTGGAAATAAATCTTGCCATTCCAAATCCGATAGTAACATATTTTCATCATCTTTTCGTGGATTTTGTAAATTATTCAACACACCAGTTAAATCATCATTTCGTCGTTGCTTTATACGTTCCACTAAGGATGTTTTCATTTTTTTTGCAAGTGCTGAGTTTTTGCTAGACATTTGTTTTATAAGAAATTTCAAAGCGGCTCAGCTGTGCATAAATTACCATCTCGCCGACAGATTGCTTCTACTGTCAATTTAATTGGGGTCAATTCAAAATTGTCATCTTCTAATCGAATTGGATGATTGAGATCTATAAGAGCTTTTTGAATGCAGGTTTTTAAAAGATAAAATCGCTCCAGCATTGTTAAAAGACTATTCCACCTGGTTTTACAGTCCAAAAGAAGTGACAGCTCTTTTCCATGTTCAATTTTCACATATTTTTGAAGTACTGTTTCATTTTTCAATGCTGATCTTTTGAAATACACTACTACTTTGCGGATTTTCTTTATCAGTTCGTTAATATTTTCATCTTGTGTTAACTCTGCTGGTATGTGTTCATTTTGTGACATTACGATTAAACCTGATTTTTGACAGTCTAAGTCTTCTAAATGGTCATCATCATTGCTGTCGTCTATATAGTCAACAGCCACAGCTGGTTCATTTATTGTATTATCTGCAGTAGGGCTATCTTGCAAATAATTATGTTTTTGATAAAGCACATCACAGACGGCCAAGTTGACACCATGTGCGAGACACAGTTGTTGTTCAGTGCAAACAAGCCGTCCCACCTTTATCATAACATTCGGTCCAACGGTTACAATAGCTACGATCTCAGTTTCCAGCGAAATATCAAATTTACTTAGACGCTCTTTCAATATACGAAGACAATTTTCAGCTGTCATTCATTTCCATAAATAGGAACAAGTCCTAAGCTCCAAAATTTTTTGTATGAATGCACGTTGACAGCCATGTATCGTTTATTGGACGTTGAAGTCCACTCGTCGAAAGAAAGACTATATCTTTCACCTGCACTTTTCAAATGTTTCAATTCTGCAGTTACTTGCTTTTTTATTTTTTCACTGTAATTCATAACACGTTTTCGGATGGTGACAGGTGACTTTGGTTAATTTCGTGTATTTTGCTAAGAGCAGTTTTCTCAAGTCTTCTGAAGTTATGAATACACTGAATGGAAATCCATCTAATGCAATCATTCTTGCCAAAACATCATCCAGGTAATCGTCGGCACTTTTAGTAAAGTAATCATCTAATTTTCGCTTGGCTGGCGGCGATGCTGTGTTCAGATTTTCGAAATCTTGACTTGTTGAAGCTGATGTAACCTTGACGTTATGTTTTGATGACAGATGTGTATGCAATCTCTTAGTCGATCCACCCAAAGTCTTGAGAATGGCTGGGCATCGCTTACATTTAGCACTATTCCCGTCCTTCGCAACTAAAAAATAACTCCATACTGACTTCGTATCACTGTCTTTTTTATGTTTAACGAAGTCTCCCGCCATTTTAAATACTTAATTTCAGACTATTGAATTTAAATGACGTACGTAACCTACGCTTATGTAATGTCGTCACTCGTCACAGGCAGAATAAAAAATGAAAAAAAATAAAACCCGATTGGCGTATTTATACTTTCGTACGGGGAATCCCCGACGGGAAATAATCTGCTACAATATTATGATACGAGGTACTTGGGTGATTCCCCTGTTGGCCCGTTGGGGAATTACCTTAAGGATATTGTATTGAAGTATTCCGAGCGGGGATGTCCCTTCTAAGTTCTACGACAAACATATTATTAGGGCTGTACCTGTGTAGTATGTATCGTCTCACAAATGCCTTTAATATATTCTAGGCAAGGTTTTTGTCAAGGCACAATGGACTACAGAATGCAAACTAGACATGTTTGTGGCAATCCCAAAAATCCCGAGATTAGCCAAGTACAGTCCCGGGATTTTCGGGGCTAGAAAACGGCCGGGATCCCGGGATTCCGAATCTCGTATTGTATTCTCTAGTATTAATATTTCTTATATAGTCATTTGTCACTATTTATAAAGTCACGTTAGGCTCTTGAGTAAAGTGGTGATAACTTTACACAAGCTCACTTTGGAGATTTGGCGGCAGCGAGGAAATTCACGATACACTAATTTCTTCATGCTAATTTCATTTGTGCACATTCACTGAACAAAACTAAACTAATTCCCACCTTAATTAACTAATTTCACTCAGTATAAACACGAAATTCAATAATTATAAAAAAATACGACCATCTTCATTCACGATGGCGCTTTGACACTTTGAAAACTTTGACCATAGATTACATAGGTTAACGCGTGAAATACGATTGACAGCCGTATTTATAAAAAAAGAAGAAGTACATAATTTACCTACATAAATGATCGTAGACATGGAAATTGAGTTTTGACACCGCCGTGAAAACTTGTAGTTCTCTTACTAGTCCAAGGAATATAAATACTCTTTAACAAGACTTTAACTAGTCTGTGGTCGTGAAAAAAGATGGTCCTACTTTTTTTGTAATCATTGAACTTCGTTATCAGTAAAATTAGTAAATTTAGGTGGAACTCAGTTCAATTTGTTCAGTCGAAGTGTACAAGTGAAATGTTTATGAAGATTTTAGTGTACCGTGAGTTTGCTAGTTGCTGACAAATGTCACAAAATTAGCTTTACTCAAGAGATCCTGACATGACTTTCTATAACGACTGTTGACGACAATAAATGAATCTTAATTATGAAGTAATTTCAAAATAAATAATAAATAAAATAATTTATTAATACGGAAGATTTGCCAGCATGGCCTAAAAGTCTTAAATGCAATAACGTACTGTATACAGTAATAGTTTTGTATGCCAGCCGCCAGCCCATAAGCCATCCGTCCTCTATACAATGGCCCATCCTTGTGGGCCACTAGGATGGCCTATAGTGTGGTGCATACGTTAGATTGGCAAAATTGTCAAATGTCAAGTGAATTTTTGACATTTTACGTCATGTCTGTGCAAACAGCGTTGGAATTTACTAATTTTTTGGTGCAATTAATTTAAAACCTATGGGATATTCAGTGATTTGTTTTAACTGTTGTGAATATTTAGTACTGTGTGATAGATAAACTAAGCATTTCTTTGTTGATATTTATTTATCAGCCATGGACGACCTAGGTAAGTGCTTGCTGTTATCATAAAAGTTGTTTGACTAGGTTTAAGGTGGCAGTGACGAGTTTTATGTTCTTTTTAAGTAAATGTCCTACTTCCTGCTACTTCTATTGTAGGGTAGAAAAATCCTTACACACCATAATTTAAAGAGGCTTGAAAACAGACTTTGTTTACCATCTGACTAAAATTTATAACGTACTGTCTATGTAGCAGCTTCCTGCTACGTGATGATAAAGGTTTTGAAGAAAAAGTACATACACAATCGACTTATTTTTAATATTAAATAAAGCAATTAGTTCATCTGGTGGTAAGTTATCTTTGCAGAGTATGAACTACAACTATGCTTGTTACAGTTCCTCTATTAAGTATACTTTTTATTATAAATGAGATCTTTCTTTAAAAAACTACATTGTTTTAAAAACTAACCAACAATTAATCATGGAAGATGAAGTATGATTATGAGTTACTAGATGTGCACAGTATTTTGCCTTTATACCAACCTACTGAATCTTTTTCTTCTTTTTATTATGTGAGCCCTGTGCAGTTTTAGGTTACAGGTGCAATCTATTTTTATGCTAACATAAAAATGGATTGTACCTAAGTTTATAGGAACCTTACTTTTACTATAACCATATTTTTTACAACTTTTTAGTTCCTTTTCTGGATCTTGATGACATACTATTTTGAAAATCATTCTTGTAATTTTGCAAAATCTGTGAGCATTCTCAAAACTAAAGTTAATGTTATATTCTGTTAAATATTAGTTTGTAGATTCTCTTTCCTTGTTAAAAAGCAGTAATTATTTGCTACTGCCCTATTTCTGCCTCTAAAAGATATCTGATGATTTTACACTAGATAATGCATTTTTAACATCTGTTTATGATGTCTGTAATCACTCTTTACTGAATGTAATTATCAAGGTAATTTTTTGACTTTAAATAGTCAATAATATTGTTGGTGTTTGACACAATTCCATTTTAGACACAATTTATCAATGTTGTTGGTACTTCACACAATAAGTATATTTTTTATTATTTCCTTTTAACCCACTGGTTTCTCTATACAAGCTTCATATAAGTTAATACAAACTGAAGATCTTTTCAATATAATACAATTTATTCACCATCTGTCATTTTCAAACAGAAATACACAGTTTGTGTTGAAAGGCACTTCAGTTAGTAAGAGCCCGGAGGATGCTTGCATAGCAAAACAATTTGGGTTAATAGAAAATAATTAAAAATATACTTATTGTGAAAAGTACACATTATAATGATAAATTAAGTAAACAACCCTTTTGGATTAAATTGGATTTGAAGAATAAACAATAGCATCCTCATTACATTTTATTGCTACCTCATTACTATACATATACATGTTTCAAGTACAAGGTTTTTATGTGTGTTGGATAGTAATACAAATAAAAAGGATTTACTGATGGTGAGACTTACATATTGTCTACAGATACCAACTGAGGCTGTAACATAGTCTCTTAATTACATATATAAATTAGTTGGCTACCTTACTATTTAAACATAAGATGATTGTGGCAAGCACTGTCATAACTGGGCAGAATCATCAGTATTTGAAAATAATTGTAAAACAAATGCAATCACTTAGTTCTAGTCACAGTTCTAGTACTAGTTATGCTGCTTGGTAGGAAAACAGTTGACCTACCTATGTTTAAAAAAGAGCCCAAAACCGTCATGGCCAGAAAGTCTTGAATGTAGGTACTGGATAGAATTATAATGTATATAATAGATAGACAAATATAGATAGTATCCAAAAAGTCCTTTTTTTAATTTAATTGTATTCCTTCTGAACTTTGCAAATGTGAAATGGTTGGTGACATAAAAAGCAATATTGTTTAGTTACCTTTGAGTTACTAGGTACCAGTAAAACAGGTAAACTCATGGTCTCTCATTTAAAACTCATCAAAGGTTTGATATCTATATCATAAAACAAATTACACCGGTCCCAAATTTATTGCATAGAGCCGAAATGGATATGTCCTAATTTCTAAAATAGTTATCAAACTAACATCACAGAGTTCACTCACTAGTTGATAAAACAGCATAAATATGATTAGAACAAGAAACTCTTACCTTCTTATTAATTAACACGGAGTAAATTACTCCAAGGTTCAACCTGGTATAGTCTTTATTACAAAGTGATACAGACTATATTATCAAATTGATTTTACTCCCACGTTAGTCCATGTTCATTAATAAGGCGGTTATAAAATAGAGTAAAGAATAAAAGAATAGAAATAAAACAACAGGTCCTTCTGACAAACAGTGTGTATAGATAGATATGTTAATATGAGTCTGTAAATAAATGAACTGAAAGTATGTAATTTTTTTTTATATAACTCTAAAAAAAAACAGATTTTTTTCAATCCATAATCACCAACTTTAATTTGTGTTAGACTTTAGTATTATACCTTGATGTGTCCCCTCTCTAGGGTTCATGGTATAATATAAAATAAGTTTATATATAGTATAATATTTACAGCATTATACAACATTACATTACATTCATAGACAACTAAATAAAAATTTTAAAAAATTTGCATAAAAAACCAGTCTTTTTACTCGGATCGCATTTTACCCAAAAACTAGGACAGCTAGGCTCGTGGGAGTTTTTGTTTTGCGTTAGTAATATATTTCTCCAGGCAAACATTCAATAAAATTAGGCTGTCCCATAATTAGGTTAAAAAAGCTACTGTCCCTATTTACTCTAAAAACGGCTCAAAAACGGCAGAAAGCAAACGAAACCGTAGTACAATAATTGTTTTTATTTCCAATATCTTAGAAAGTAAGCTACATTAAGGTCCTAATAGACTTGAGCATGCATTTGTAACAGAACACCGAGCATTCGCCGTTTTTATTTTTGTGGAACTGAACAACTAACCAAGCCAAGCATAGAGCCAAACATTGCGATGAACATTTTCATGAGCATTCTATTGAACGCTCTAATCGTTCTCGTTAAAAAATATTCTTCACGATGATGTCAGACTTTCGATGATCGAAGCTTGGCTCGGCAAAAAGCTCGAAGCAATGCTCGCTAGAATACTCTTCAGAACGCACGCTAGAATGCTCGCTAAAATGTTCTCGTTATTTTTTTTTGATGTAACATTCGAACGATTGCTCATTACAATTGAATGTTCAAGTCTATCAGAACCTTTATACGAATACATAAACACAACAACAACAAACACCATTAGTAGGTTTCGTTGTAGTGAGGAGGGCAGCCAGAACAGTTTTTATACTTATATACCAATCATTAATCAGGAATTGCGTCTGTTTTTTTGCTTCTCTATCTATGTATATACGTATTTACATAAATAGTTTTCATAGGTTGTTCATCACTTCAGCCTACTAACGTCACCTGCTTATATGTCTACTTTCCGTAAGTCATTACCGGTGTTAAAATAAAAACAGCTTTTTAGATCATAGTCGTTAACGCCACTTTAGCGTCGCTAGGAGATTGATGGTGCTTATTGAGTTCAGACTGGAATGATTAACGATCCTCGGCTACACACCTACCAATTTTATTAAAAGCAAGAAATTAAACGAAACACTTTCCTCGATTTACAATCGTAGGTTTGATAAATTGGTGATAGAGAAATTAGTCGTTCCTTAATTTAGCTTAACGATTTCTCGATCGACCGCTTGATTAATGATAAGGGGAGCTACATGATTGTAAATCTACACTTAATAACATGTCCTGACTGACTGATTCAACATCGCCGAGCAAAAACTGGGGGATGATTATTTGACCGCCTCGATGGCCGAGTGGCTAACGTACATTCCAAACTACATCGATCAACCGCGAGGCTCGGGTTCGATTCCCGACGGGGGCAGGCATTTGTGTGATGAACATTTAGATGCCTGCATTTCCGGGTCTGGGTGTTTATTAAATTTATTCTAGTATCTATTTAAGTATTTCTATGTATTACAATCGTTGACTAACACCCATAACACAAGCATATAATTTTACTTACTTTGGGGTCAGATTCAATTTGTGTGACTTGTCCAGGGATATTTATTTATTTATTATTTATTATGTATCTCAGTCGCCAACTCAAATTGCAAAAGTGTACACCAAATGAGGTCATTTGTGTTTGCTATCTCTATTGTATTTCTGTCGGTCACTGGAGATAGCAAATATAAAACATGTCATTTGACAGCTATTGGATGTACACTTTTCCATTTTGAGTTGGCAACTGAGGTACATAATCAGCCCCCTGTTCGAGCTACAGCCATGGAGTTAAGGGAGTAGGGTTGTTTTATTGAATAGACACGCACTAAGGACGGAATTTTAAAAATTATACCCCTATATTGACCCAAAAAGGATTAACTAATTTTACGGAGACGAGTTTTGTATGCGGTTAGATTATTTTTATTATTAATATCATGAGCATCACATTTTTTTGTAAACATACATAGATTTTTTTAACATACATACAATAATAAGTATTTAAGCCTCTCCGAAAATTCTAACCCTAAGGGGGTGTTGGTGGTTGAAATTTTGCATGAAAGTCCTTATTTATGGGCTATAATCAGTAAATAGATTAACTGCAACGCGAGCAAAGCCGCGGGTAGTAAGCTAGTAACACATAAAATTTTACCACTGCTGTCTCTTTGATGCATTTTAAAATGTTACGAATTTATAAATGTCTTTAGTACCTTTGGCTACTCGTGGATGTTCTGGCTGTACCTCTGCCTAATACTTCAGGGGTAAAGGCATGAAAATACTTACTTATTTTTTAATTAAAAAAAGTTGTGCAAATATCCAGAAACATCCTGAAAAATATTTGGGTCAGCTATTGAAAAGTTTGTGAGTCATTAAGTTTTTTTAAATTCTGGTTTATTTGTTACCGGATCACGTTAAAATTGCTATAACTTTTTTAATTAATGTATTTAGGTCTCGCTTGTGTATCATCAGGACGTTTAATTTTAAAATGGTTATACATACCTTCGGTTAAATGAAAGAAGTATTTAGTTGACAAGTTGACGAAATCGCTGACCTGTGGTCCACGTCCACCACCACCCTAGTCTGACAATATAAAATCTTAAAGGTGCCAGCCAAATTTTGCGTTGGACTTTAAGCGATTAAAGCAGAATAATTATTTAAGCGACAAGCGTTGAAGTTGCAGTATTAGTAGCCTCCTTTCAGGTCATAGTCTATTCGTCATTTCGCTTTCTGAAACGTACTTCCAATTTATTGCGTTCAGGGCTCACGCAATCCTATTTTTTTTTATGATATTGGAAGGCAAACAAGCAGACGGATTTCCTGATGGTAAGAAATTCACGCCGCCTCTCTAGGCGGTAATGGTGCGTTGCCAACCTGGGGGCCGGGATGTTAGGCCTCAAGCAAAAGTAAGTTTACCGGCTACCTTACCCTCCGAACCGGAACACGTCATGACGTTATGGCGGCAGGAATAGGTAAGGCGGTAGTACCAATCCGGGCGAGTCGCTGCTAAACTACCACCTAGTCAGAATTCACGGTGTTAGTGACGGTGAGCCGTTGCTCGCCTTTTACGAGCTGCCTGGCAAGGAAGGCAGATGGTCTATTCTACATAGGAGCCCGGACCAACACGGGGAAAAGTTTATGCGATAAGACAGCAAATAAGCACACTATTATTCTGATGGTAAGATACAACTACGGCCTGCAGAAAATAAAAATGCTATAGATTCTTCGCTGTTCTGTGTCCGGCATGTTAGGTGTAATGTGTAAGTCTATCTACTAGCCTATACTCCTGGCCGGAACACGACAGTGCCATACACAGTCATATCACGAATGATAAGTCGCGCCCCTAATCAGGCAAGCTACTAAACAACACTCGACCATCAGCCGCTTTGCTGGTAATGAGCAATTAACCTATGCTCACCACTTAGGAGCTGCTACACGAAGCAGATGGTTTATTATTTTACACAAGGAACCCGAACCAACACAGAATATTAATTATTTATGGAAAACTTAATTAAATCTAGGGTCTTCCCTATGACTATTACCATGACATGTTTCATCACCCTTGAAAGCCGGCGCTCCCAAGTCCATCAGCGCTATTTAAATGCAGATTTTGTATATTAAAGTAACCTACCGTTAGTGAGTTTTCACTTCACCCCTGTTTCCCCTAATTCGATATATCTAATTACAATTACACCGTCACACGAGTGAACTCTGACCACGCCTGAATTAATAGGCCATAATTGAATTAGTTTGTTCTGGCCGCTCCCGATCTGCTGGACGTAGGTATAATGACAATGTCTATGTAGTTGACACAATGTCAAACGTGTTTAAACTTTTGTTTGAAGTGATCAACATTAAGTGGAAAAGTTTATAACTTGGCCAGATTAGTCCGTAGTCATTTTTTTATGTTTATTTATGCCCGGTTCTTATATTCAAAAAACGAGCCGTTTTGATTACGGATGGTAGTATTTTGTACGCTTAGTAAGATTACTAACATCGGTTGCTCGTTTCCAACTATTGATTCTAAACATTTTTTGAAAATATTGGTAACGCTCCGTTACTTTTGAACAAACTACGAATGGTTTAGCTGACGGATTACGATTCGTTGGTTATAGGAACCGGGCATAAATCATTTATTGTACACAAAAAAACTTACATAAACTTTATAACTAAAAGACTTGTACAAAAGGTCAGATCATGATGGCAAGAGACAACCGTTGGCTATAAACATAGATGCTATCGTATGACCGGGATCTTAGACCACGTTTGTAAGTCTATGGGCTACCTTATCCTCCAGCACGAAACACGGCATATACCAGTACCAGTAAGCGGAAAGAAGAAGCCAAACAAAACGGTGATTGGAAGCGGAAGCGGGAGACAAAACGGTGATGTCAATCCTGGCGAGCTGTAAAGCGGTCTACAAGCTATTTTGTATCAGGGGACTACAAAAAAAATAATAAATTAAAGAATATTGGTGTACTGCCTCCGCAGTAGACAGTTAGACAGTAGATGCTGGAGTTCTAATAGTTTCATATGCTAAAATCTAAAAAGCAGGAAACATTTCCATTACTATCAAATTTAATGAAATAATGACGCACCATTAACATCAATGGTAGGTGTATAGGTTAGAGCTGCATTTTAACATCACACAGCGCCTGCTTGTTCGCGATATCCATACTATTTTTGTATACTAATATTATAAATGCGTAAGTCTGTCTGTTGCTCCTTCATGATTAAACTGTTGAAGCGAATTTGATAAATTTTTAAATGCTTAAGCTTGAGATCCAAGTTCAAAAGTTGTTTATTTTACTGTTTAATTAACCTTCAAAGGACTATAAAAGGGATGAAATGGGATATATTTTTGTATGAAAATCGCAACTATTCCTCGGTAATGAAGTCACGGGCAAACGGCTAGTTATAAAATAAAAGAAAACGGTGATAGTAATATCGGCTTGTATTATGTTTGTGATCAGCTGCGATCCGTCAGTATACCGCGTGGGCCAGTCGCCATCGTACCACTAGTAGCTCTGGCAGTAGTATCTTTGATATTTGTTTTGTTACGAGTTAAAAACGAAAACGGCACTAAATTTTCTCACAAACTTTCTACAGTTTTCACCTTAATGCGCACGCGAAAAGTCAAACCGTCAAGTATTTACAAATGTTGAACATAACTGTGAGGGATTTTAACTTATTAAAGTAATAAATCGGTTATAGGCTTAAATTTATTAAAATTTAGTGTGTTTTTAGTGTCAAAGCAAGTTTAAAATTGTATATGAAGTGCATATGAATATTAGAATGTTCTGGAGGCTTAGACTTGAAACTGCAACAAACTTTTTAAACCTCGTTTAAAAATATTAGACTACTAAACTACTAATACTTTTGTTTTTATTTTTACAATAGTACTATATTTTCTTCTAAGTAGTACATCTACTAAGCAAACAAAAAACCGTCATCCAAATAATTTATTGAAGTGGAGACGTAATAAATATACAAAAATATTTTTTTGAAGTTGATTAAAAACAGTTATGAGTTTTTAATAAGATGCTTTAACCAAAATCATTTAATTTTATGTGAGGTCAAGAAACTTACTTCTATCAACAAATTTTACTCTCTTCGACTTACTATTAAACTTATGTTATTATATTTCCTCGTAGAATAGTTTCTTTCATGCAAACCACTTTAAAGTCTCTCAAAATTTTGCCTTTACCTTGTTCAATATATTGGCTGTATGTGTATTTATAAAAAAACATTT
Source organism: Calephelis nemesis (assembly GCA_002245505.1). Classification (NCBI taxonomy): domain Eukaryota; kingdom Metazoa; phylum Arthropoda; class Insecta; order Lepidoptera; family Riodinidae; genus Calephelis; species Calephelis nemesis. The sequence continues at coordinate 458,935 of NJDD01000231.1, forward strand.
GTTTGTTACAAACAAAATATGCTAAAATATTAGGACTTGCACATTTTATAAATAGTGATTTTGATTTTTCCCCGTGTTGATCCGGGCTCCTTTGGAGAATAGACCATCTGCCTTCCTGCCAGGCAGCTCGTAAAAGGCGAGCAAAGGCTTATTGTCACTAACACCGTGACTTCTGACTAGGTGGTAGAGTTTCGCAGCGACTCACCCGGATTGATACCACCGCCTTACCTATTCCTGCCGCCATAACGTCATGACGTGTTCCAGTTCGGAGGGTAAGGTAGCCCGTAGACTTACTTTTGCTCGAGGCCTAACATCCCGACCTCAGGTTAGCAACGCACCATTACCGCCTTTGGTGCCTCTAGGCGGCGGAAATTTCTTACCATCAGGAAATCCGTCTGCTTGTTTGCCTTCCAATATCATAAAATAAAAAGTGAGAAACTGCAAGTCCTGGACCAAAAACTTGATATATAAAAAATGTATGCTGCTATTAGATATAACACAGTGTAAAAGAAAACTTAAGTAATAATAACTGTGTATAAACCATAATATATTAATTACATATTAAAAATATATTTATTATTCTAACAATTATTATGAACACATAATATATTTCGCAAATAAATAATTTTCATTTCATTTATTTTTTTAATGAAAAATAAACTGAGATAACTCATTAAGAAGCTTTCTTTCCCAATTTTTAAATTATTGCCCGTGCTAATCCACCATAAAAGTTGTTGAACCAATTTTATTGATTTTCAATCGTCTAAACTTTGCAATTTAAAATTTGATGTGAAGACTTTTCATCTGAAGCCAAAAAGAGCTTGAATCTTTGATTGAATTTATTAGATTGAAGATAAAATATAGAGTCGTTCGAACGAAGTCGCGGGCGTAAGCTAGATTGTAGCATACATCGTATAAACAAAAATAACAGTTTAAAAATAAGGCACATAAAAATAAATAGACATTAAGAACTCATAAAACGTACACGGTGTTTTATTGGTGAATGTTTGTATCCTTGGTGGCACGTTATTGGCAGAGCTTCAAAGTCAGCCAGAGCCTAGCCTAATCATATTATCAATGGATATTAAATGGATTACTCGTGAGATAAACAAATGGATACTAATATTTTACTATTACCGACACTAATATGTACTTCGTGGTCTAGAGGTTCAGTTGCCGTACTTGACTGCATGAGGTCCCGGGTTCGATTACCGGGTCGGGCAACATAAAGAATATTGGGTTTTTTAAATTTTATAGTAAGAAAAACGTTACTCAGGATTGGATATGTGCCCGGTTAGCCATAGGCTTGCCACCTGTCAAGTTGTGGGACTTAGTGTCTTCGGCTAGTCGTGGGTGCCCTGGTTGTGCATTTGCCTACCTCTTCTAGGATATGGGCGTGAAGATAATATGAATGTAAAGTTTGTTCGTTTGTCTGGAAAATATAGAATGTCTGGGCGTTGCACGGGTACCATAGACACCGCTATTCAGTTATGGTTACACTAACCGAAAATTGACATAGATAATGGTTAACTTTTTGATGCTTAAGGTATTTGGTAAATTTACCAGTTACCCTACCATCCAAAATGGAATATGGTACTCATAACGACGTTATCCAGTTTGGTCTGAGCTCCTTTGCAGAGTAGACCATCTGCCTTGTTGCCAGGCAGCTCGTAAAAGGCGAGCATAGGCTTACCGTCATGGACACCGTGACATCTGACTAAGTGGTAGAGTTTAGCAGCGACTCGTTTGGATTGTTACCACTGCCATAACTATTCCATAACGTCAGTGCTTGCTGTAGACGTGTTTTGGTTCGGAGGATAAGGTGGCCGGTAAACTTAATACTGACTTTTGCTCAAGGCCCAACATACCGTTCTCAGGTAGGCAAAGCATAATTACCACCATTGGTGTCTCTAGACGGCGTGAAGTTTTTTATACCTTCAGGAAATCGGTCTGTTTGTTTGCCTATCAGTATCATAAAAATAAATAAATAAGTAAATAAATAATAATGCGCACGCTAAGCTGTATGGCGTATCTTATGGCAGAAGGAATAAGTAAGGCGGGTAACCATCCGGGTCTATCATCACTTAAGTAAATTTACTGGCTTCCCCTATCCCCCAACCTGGAACACGACAGTTTTAAACATTTGTGTTATGACATAACCTAACCAGATATTAATTTGTAGATGGTATCGGACAGGTGGTAGAGCCTGTCCAATTATGCATAGGTATATGGTGGTGTTAGCCCCGTTAAGCTTGGGATCTGGGAAGCTGAAACAGAGCATCTTAATTTCTAGAACATTTCATCTCAAATACGGTAGGCATTTATATGTGAAGACTGAACGGAGTACAGAGCATCATTTATGCTCAGTAATATTTACACGTGTCCAATGCACCGTAAGTGGGGTACGGTAGTGGCCTTCTGCATTAGTCTGGCATAAATATTTGCTTCCTTATTAGAGCTCTCGTCGGCGTTTAGAAACAATGAATTAATAGTTCGTTTAAGAGCGGAATGTTTGACAAGTTTTGTTTACCTGTTTAAAAGATTTTTTTGTGGGATTCGAAGACAAACTAACTAATGGTTTCTTGGTGGTAAGAGATACACGTCGCCTATAGTTCCAAAGGTGGTAATAGTGCGTTGCCAGTGTGCGTCTATAGACCGTGACGTGTATTACTTTAATAATCCTTATTTCCTGTCTCATCCGTGGTCACGTTTTATATTGATTGCATCTTCTTCACGACCATATCCCCGAAGAGGTAGGCAGAGGCACAACCAGGGCACCCACGACTAGCCGAAGATACTAAGCCCCACAATGTGATAGGTGGCAAGCCTATCGACAACCGGGCACATATCCAATCCCAAGCAACATTTTTTATTAGAAAATTGGAAAAACTCAATTTTCTTTTTGTTGCCCGACCCGAGATTCGAACCCGATATATTGATTACACTCTTTCAAAAGTCAATGATTATTTTTTTTACTTTTTACACTAAGATTTAACTTTCTAAATTTGATTTTTGTTACTTGAATTTCTAAATAATGTCGAAATCGTCCTAAAATTTGTGAGACTTGCTTTACACTTTTAGAGGTAAAAATCGGCACATTGTGTTTCGCTCATCTTGAGGAGTTTAAACCCAAATATCATTTTACTAGGGTCATACATTTTGGGGGCAGGAATACGTAAGTCGATAGATCCCTATCCAGTCAAGTTGCTTCACAGAACTCTACCCACCCACCAGTGGTCTTGTTTGTAATGACCTATATTTTGACTGTGTTAGCCTCTTACGAGTTGCCTGGAAGAGAGGCAGATGGTCTCAGATGGCAGAGAGACGGACAGGGACCAACACAACAATTGCGGAAGTAGCTCTTGTAACAAAAACAATGTCAAAAACACGGGTTTTAGTTTCTAGCTTTTTTCACGTATATTTTTCGACAAATTGGTTAAAATAAATTTATTACAAGGCTATCCTTATTAATTAAAAAAAATATGATCAAGTTTTACCCTATCTACTATAAACTACCACCGTTTCCAAACCTGGCCAGTCGGGAGAAGAAATTTCGAAACAAACTCCCCGGTAAGCAGAACTTATCCTATTTACCACCATTTCCAAACCTAGCCAGTCAGGATAAGGAAGGGCAAAGAAATTTTGTTGATGTAGGTACCGTACCTACTGGTGCTTGGCAGAAGTAAATTCATATTTGTTATTAATATAACTTTTACCTGATATAACTAACTACATTAGTTGAATGTATGCCAAGAAATGACTAGGGAAGTCTAAAGTTGAACCTATTTCGTAATGCAATACGCTTCTATTTCGTCTAAAAATACTGGCAACACCGTGTGAAATTTATGGCTTGTCAATATAAATCTCAAAGCAAGTTGACGATCAAAGAGCCGTTATATTTTAAATGTGATACAATAAAGAGATGTCTCTGAAATCGGATTCCTCGATTTTTAGCCCTGCGTTGATCGAACACGTCGTGACATAAGAGAATTCTAATTTTATCTACAGTTTCTTCTAAATTATAAGTTCAAACTCTTCATCACCGTTGCATATACTGTGTTTTTTTTTCAATTCTTTGAATATTCACACCTTTTTGTAGCAAACACTTGTACTTATCCACTATACACTTTATTTATCACTTTACGTTACTCTGTACGGTACCCACACCGTCACCGTCAGTAACATCCAACCAAATAAGTATTGAACGTTAAGGGGCCATATACGCTAAAATACGTCAGCAGTTTAATGTTTGTTTCATACAAAGCAATCATGGATCTCGGTGACAAAAATACACAAGATTAACATGAATATGCTTTATAAGACTAGTGTTTCCAAAACACGATTCATTTCACTTTGCTTGATAGAAAAAAATCAAAAATTAACCTTTTTTTGAAAGCAAAACCAATGTGTCTACTTCAATTGTGAAAATATCGACACCAGATTTAACATAAACATAGATAAGTACTATACTTAAAAGATAAGTGTTTCAGTTTTATACTTTTTTTAAATTACTTTTATAGTGTCAAAAATAGTGATTTGTCGCTTAAGACGTTTACTTTAGAGCGCAATATTTCATAGTAATCATGGAACGAGGGACTGCGGTGATTCGCTCTTCTGGCTGACTGAGTATGGGGCCTTAAACTAAAACAGTCTTTTTATCTTTAGTTTTAAAGCTCTGATGATGCAGTAAACAGTGAAAGCGGTTTGCTAGAGATTAACGTAAAGTGTTAAATAAAGTGTATAGTGGAAGTGGATAAGTACAAGTGTTTGCTACAAAAAAGTGTGTATATAATGGATAGCAAGTATAGATTCTTTGAATATTAATAATTATAGTGAACTTCTTATTAAAATAAACTTCCAGGGATGCAAATCGATAAGCAATCGTACGACATAGGATGACAATTAAAATGAGAATAGGTTTTGGACATGCTCGTTACATAGTTCCTGACGAAGATTCAATAATAATAATGGTGTTTCCAAATAATCTTAAATTAAAAAAAAGCAGCAACCACCGACGACACCTATCCGTAATGTAGCTTAAAATCATCTCGATCACATCAGCTTTAAAAAACGAATTCTGCTTCGGAATCGGCTCATTGGTTTAGAAGCTGCGATGCCACAGGGCATAGACAGACACACACACACACTAGAGACGTCAACCTTATAATACCTCTTTTTTTGTTGGGGGTAATGAGATTAGGGTAACCAGCTCACCTAACAATTGTCTTTTTTGTGTTTTATGAAAGTTTATGGATACGGATATGCCATTACGAATAATAAAAAATAATTGTCTATTAATATCGATAACCTGTCAATAATAATATATTCCGAGCTTGAAAAAATGTTGGAATGTTAAATGATACAATGTTAGCGTAGGAATGTAATAATTATTCAAATAGGGCAGTCACTTTAGCAACAGCAGAATTAAGCAACGCATAGTCTAGTTAAGTGCCTATCGAGAATACGCCGTAACTCCAATGCTCGCTGTTCTCGTGTTCCAGAGCCCTAACCAAGTGTAGATGATAGAATACGTTCAGTAAATTATGTATCGAAATCTATGACACTTTTGGTCTAAAAATATGTTGCTTTTTATTACCAATGGAGGTGCTGTTCAAAGTTTTCATACAAATAATTTAATTTAAACTTGAGAAGCCGTAAACTCATGGTAAGGGCTCAGTTGGAGGATAGTGGATTAGCAAGAGGATTCCAGATTCGATTCGAGTCTCATAGGCGACGTGCCTTTTTAACCAGCAGGAAATCCGTATGCTTCTTTGCTACGTAGTAGGTACTACTATTTAGGTTATGCGCATCGGCTTGACACTTTTAACACTTTATACTTTTATTTTTAAATTGGCTGACCTAATCTAAATTGAAGCGAAATTATTAGTATGTGTAATAACAACTCTATATAGATATCTTTAAAGTACATTCGGATTTCCAAAGCTTTACGAATATAGCCGAAGCGCATTATTTAAATAGTACTACTGTACGTTGTTTAATTGCAAAAACCGACTCCCAACTATATCCTTATGTACCAGTACCACATTCCAATTTGATAATTTTTTTTCATAGATACTAAATGATTCTGAAATGGTCCCACATTTTTTTCAATATCCTACTAATTTTTGAGGTATATATTTTAATAACGCATATGTTTGCGTTTAATCACTATATAACATAGTATAAAACAAAATCGCTGCATCTGTCCCTATGTCCCTTTAAAAGCTTAAATCTTTAAAACTACGCAACGGATTTTGATGCGGTTATTTAATAGATAAAGTGATTGAAGAGGAAGGCTTAAAATATGTATGTTGGCGCTATAAATACATACATTTAATATTGCATAAGTGGTGCAATATAGATATAAGCTCAAAAACTACTATTCGCATCATGATAAATTGATATGAGACCACCTCGGAATCATATCCTTTCTTTTTAAAAAAAGAACCATAAAAATGGTTTGGCTATCGGCCGAGTAATTGCATAACAAACATACAGAAAAACATATTTGAATTTAGAACCTCCTTTTTTTGAGCCGGATAAAAATCAACTTAGTTTTACTAATCACGGCTTGCACCTTATCTTAACACGTCAGATATATCCGGCAACTTGATGCGCAGGAGTTGTTAGCTTTCCGTCGGGAGCTCTCAATCCGTCACGTGCTCACAATATAATGACGCTCATTTAAAAGTAGAAAACTCTTTGATCTACTGCCTACTACATCATAAGTGTACATTATTATAAGTTGATTACTACTGGTGTTTCATTATTATTTGTATTGGATCATCGTAAAATTAGAAATAAATTATTACAATTGAATTAAATGTATATTACACTAGCTGTTGCCTTTGGCGTTGCCCGCGTGATTAATAGTTCTACAGGAATATTTTTCGGAATAAAAACTATCCTATGTGTTAATCCAAGTTACAATGTGTGTGTCAAGTTTCATGAAAATTGGTTAAGTAATTTTTGCGTGAAGGAGTAACAAAAGAACATACAAACTTTTGAATTTATAATATTTTTAGGATTTATAAGGTTTTTATGCAAATATATTTTTAAGATAACCTTTGCGTGCTTATTGCGTAACGTGGTCCCAAGGTAAATGATACAAGTTACCACATGGGACTTAGTGTCTTCGGCTAGTCGTGGTTGTGCCTCTCCCTACCAGTTATACGGGCGTGCAGAAACTTTTTTTAAAATTTTTAGGTTATATGTATAGTGAATTGTAAAACCTCGCTTTAATTCGCTCTTGCAGACCTTATACGAACATTTGCCCTTATTTGAAATGTTGTTTTTATATCTCACGGTGACAACATTATTAGCTATCCGTTGAGTTATATATCTCATGTTTATATTGGCAGTTTGTTATTGCAGTTATAATAGGGGAGTCCAAGTCCAAGATTTCAATAGTTATCCTAACGTGAAAATATGATGTTTCATACCTTGTATCAACGTTGAACACCTCCGTCATATATAAATCTCAACATACTATGTCTCATCCGCAGTTCTGACGTAGTAAATTTTTTTTAATGTAATTAGCCGATCCTGCGAACTTTGTATCGCTTAAAAATTCTTACAGTTTGTGTATCGTATGTACTAAAAACTAATGTATTTTTTTACTGTTTTCTCTGCAATTTTTCCAGGGTTTTTCTTAATAAGAACCTTTTCTTGACAATAATGAACACAATCAAAAGAGAAATTAGCATAGTCGGTCCATATATATACCTAGATAAATGGGGGTTAATTTATATATACAGATATTTAGTGCCTCGTGAGTTTAGGGTCGAGTAGGTTCGTTAAATGCTAATTACGGCCAATATAGAAAAGAGATAGTGCTATTTTAGATCAGTTGCCAGGTAATCGCAGTTATTTTTCAACGATTAACAAAAATACCTGAGCAACAAAACTTTAGTAGGTCTATCTCTATCTGTAGATATTGGCTGTTCATATTGGCTTTAAACGTATATTAAAATGAACCCACTCATTTAATCATAGGGTCAGAAACTTTGAAAAATCAAGAATGTTTTTGACAGTGTTCATAGATTGGTACAGAGTTCTATATCTACACATATTATGCAGTGTCTGTATAAATAGTAACAGAGTTTATATTATAACTTGAAAATAGTGACAGCTCTTTCAAACTTAATTTATTAGTTTGTAAATAAACAAGAGTTGTAAAAAAGGTACAGAAACTGTATTAAAGAAATATGTAAGTTATATTATATGTATTGTGTTTAATAGCAAATTCAGTAAAATTTGAGAAAATATGAAAGTTCTCTTTTCGTACAGCACAAGATTACAAGCGATGTTTTATCTCTACAAAAAAGTTTTTTTTAATAACATGAAGGCATATAAATAATCACAAGTTGTCGTCGCATGCGCCGCCGGCATTGATACTGTTCTACCAGACTTTAGTTGTGACTGGGACGCGTTGACGAATACTCTGCTCTATGCCAGCGGCACGACCTCGTCCTCCTGACATTGTTATCAACTGTTATCAACTTATCAATGTTATCGAAAATATCGATATCGATAACATTAATAGCAATTAATGTTTGAGTCGATATTAAAAATATTGGTGATAATAAAATAGTCGATATTAAAAATACTTAATAAGTATTCACGTCCTTGAAGATTGCATTAAGTGAAGGACATGGTACAGTAATTGCAAGTGAAGAATTTTGTTTATGTGGATCGGGTGTAGGTTGTGATTATGGTGCGTTTAGTGTAGTGGTTTCCGTGGGTGTTCAGATCGGACTGTGATTGGTTCAAAATGGATAGGACAATGTATGGCAAGGTGCTGCCAGGCACTTATTATCCATTCCGCTGTGCGATGAGGGAGAACGGAATATCACCGGGCTGTGAGTATTTTCATTTAATTGTGTGTTTAATGTGTGTTAACTATAATACGTGTTTTGTTACAATTGTGTTTACTTACGATTTCATAATGAACCGGTATGTTTATTTTTAAAAGTGCAACGGAGCGTATACGAGTGTGAATGGACCGTTCGTTATTCATGTGCACTTGCTAGAACAACTCATTCTACAAGTACTACTGGTGTTTGTTTAATATTTTTAGATATGACGGACCGTTTAGCGATTTTAGTTAGTGATAAGTGAGTTCGTGCATTCTATCTGTAGATATATTCACTTATTACACGTGCCTTAATATTTATTTACTGTGTGAATTTTCATTATTTATGATATGAGCTTCGTGGTTTCTTGGGACTGATTTAATATTTTGAAGCGGCTTGACCGATTCTCATGAAATTTTGTGAGCATATTGAGTAGGTCTGAGAATCGGCTAACATCTACCTATTTTTTAAACCCCAAAGTGATAAGAGTGACTCACCCCACCTTTTTTTATTAAAATCACATCAAACATATGACAGAACAACGTCTTCTGGATCAGCTAGTTTAGATAATTATTATAATATTTCCAATACACGTTTCAATTAATACATGTAAGTTAATAATGAAGATCATTATATAAAACATTTTTTTTACTGCAATCTGCATTATTTGTATCTTCACGCCCATATCCCCGAAGAGGTAGGCAGAGGCACAACCAGGGCACCCACAACTAGCCGAAGATACTAAGTCCCATAATGTGATAGGTGGCAAGCCTATCGTCAACCGGGCACGTTTCCAATCCCGACCATCATTTTTTTTTATTAGAAAATTGGAAAAATCCAATTTTCTTTTTGTTGGCCGACCCGGGATTCGAACCCGAGACCTCATGCAGTCAAGTCCAACACCCGGACCGCTCGACCACAGAGGCGATTGCATTATTTGACATGCAAAATAATTGGTATAAATACATGTTTATCTAATGTTATAACTAATATTGTAACACAATTTTAGCACAATATAAGGTCATTTCACAAAAATGTATACGTATAATGTATAATATGTTTCGTAAGAATTACACGAAACAAAAAAAGTACATACAAATTTTGTGTTGTTGTTGTTATTTCATTGTTTTCTTTCGTATATTTACAGATACTAATTTACATAAATTTTCTCTTAACGAGTGGTTCTCCACTAGTGTGGCTAGTTTGTGGACTTCTCAAATAAAAAATGCGTAATTAAGCGTAGTAAAACTGCAAAAACCGATTTCGGCTATTTAATTGGGTACCTCTTCGCGATTTGATATATATTGTTTTGAAAGTTAGCAAACTGTTTCGAAATTGTCCTTTGTAAAATTGATCAACTTCCTATTAGTAGTTAAAAAAAGTACTAGTAGTTTTTTAGTTAACTTAATAATAATGCTTACGTTTTTTACTTAACTTCATCATCAATAATTAGGAGATTACTGTCAGGAGTAAGTTTATATCTATTTAAAAAATCAGAAAAATTGCAGGGAAAATGGAAAAAAATAATAAATTATTATTTTTCATACAAACTGTTAGTAGTTGTTAATGTCAAACGATTTGTATGAACTATACGTGTCGGCTAGTGTAATTTTTAAATCCTCTGTATCTTCGTGAGTCAATTTTAAAAATAATTGATTAGACAAAGTTTGGCTGGTTTTATTGTATGTGTATTTAAATGGGCTTCTAAATGGTTTAAAAGAAAAGGAAGGTGGTGCTCTTGGTTTGTCACCAATTAAGATAAAATCGGGCAAAAAAAAAGTTGCTCTGGTTTGGATATGTGCCCGGTTGGCGGTAGGTTTGTCATATTGTGGGAGTTTGTGTCTTCGGCTAGTCGTGGGTGCCCTGGTTGTGTCTCTGCCTACCTCTTCGAGGATATTGCCGTGTTGATACTAAGACGGTATGAAGTTCGTTCATACCAATCATAGTATTCTTCCGTCCAACTATCCCGGAACCAACATCGAGGAAAACTGTTTACCAGCTTATGTTATAAAAAATCACAAAACAATAATATATTATGGACTAGCACGTCCGTGAATATATTTCGCACAAAGGTGACATTTATGCCCGGTTCCCATATTCAAAAAACGAGTCGTTTTGATTACGGATGGTAGTATTTTGTACGCTTAGTAAGATTACTAACAACGATTGCTCGTTTCCGACTATTTATTCTAAACATTTTTTGAAAATGTTGGTAACGCTCCGTTACTTTTGAACGAACTACGAATGGTTTAGCTGACGGATTACGATTCGTTGATTATAGGAACCGGGCATTACTGAGAAAGGAATAATTTCGCTATTGTTCTCCTTCTATTCGCAGAGCCACAACTAAGTTGTAGGTGATATACATGGGATAATACTAACTTAAAGTTTCCCAACGGGCTTATTATGTAACTAGCAGTTTCACGCAGCTTCGCCTGCGTTACTTGGCTTTTACTGCACCGATTTTGATGAAACAAAGCCTATATCACTCAAGGATAATGTAGCATTCTAAGGGTGAAAGAATTTTTGAAACCGGTTCAGTAATTTCGGAGCCTATTCATTTTAAACAAGCACAAAATCAAACATTTCCTCTTTACAATATTAGTATAATAATAGATATAGACCAGGGTTTCTCAAACTTTTAGCTCCACGTACCCCTATTAAAGATTGCATGTTACAGCGAACCTCTACAAAAAAATGAAAGTAACTAATTAAGTCGCCCTCAAAAAAACAATGAAGTTGATTATTCACAAAAATTATGTTTTTATTTGATCAAAAGGTAACAATTAAGTGCGAAAAGAAATATTTTTTACTACCATTAATGTGATGGGTGTGCTTCTTTTCTGTCAATTTTAGGAGTGGTTTTGGATAGTTTTAACTTTAATTCTGACTTCGCATCAAGTCAATTTCTGTATTTAGCGCCACCATTTATAACGCACGTGCCTGTCACTTGCCAATCATCATAGCACCATAATAATAATTTTTTCGCGTACCCCTTGACATCGAATGGCGAACCCCTAGGGGTTCGCGTACCCCACTTTGCGAAACGCTGATATAGACTAGCGAAGACATTGCCAAAATCAGACTTTGCACGGGTGAAGCATTTGTATATTTATCCGTCTTCAAAAAAGGAGGTTTTCATTACAAGTGTATTTTGTTTTTTTTTGTATGTTTGTTACGCGATTACTCAGCCAATAGCCAATTGATATTGATGGTCGCAATTCCGAGGTTGGTCCCATGTTAATTTTGCATGACCCAACTAGTGATTTTTGAGTTGTACTTAATAATGTATAAATTTTTCAAGTTTTTAAAAAAAAGTATATGAAATATTATTACATATAACTGAAATTTCCCGTGTTGGTTTGGGCTTTCGGATTCGGATTTCCTGATGGTAAGAAATACACGCCGCCTTGAGACACCAAAAGGTGGTAATAGTGCGTTGCCAACCTGAGGCTTATCCTCCCAACTGAAATACGTCAACGGCAAGCACTGACGTTATGACGACAGGAATAGGTAAGGCGGTGGTACCAATCCGAATGAGTCGCTGCGAAACTCTACCACCTAGTCAGATGTCATGGTGTTAGTGACGGTAAGCCTATGCTCTTCTTTTACGAGCTGCCTGGCAGGAAGGCAATTGGTCTATTCTGCATAAAAGCCCAGACCAACACGGGGAAAACGGGTTTTCCTACCACTGTTAGGGTCTATTAATTAAGACCATGTATTTATTAATTAACATGTAATTTTGATAAAACAAAGTCCGTTAATCTAAAACAGCAAACCCAAATTAGTTAATATTTTCCCGGTATTTAGGAAAAACATGTTATTGTGGTTTTACATATTGTAAGCCTTTTTAAGCAATACAAAAGTTTTTCATTTTAATATAAGTATAATATTAGCTGTTGCTCATTTATTAATGTAATTCGTGACAAATGATTGAACCATGTGTAACTTTGATCCTTCAACTGGCAATTTCGTAATTTTCATTAAAATTATAACAGTTTATCCGTGAAAGTGTAATGAATAAACAGACTAGTACAGTACAGATATATATAAAAAAAATCCCCGTGTTGGTCCGGGCTCCTTTGCAGAATAGACCATCTGCCTTTCTTGCCAGGCAGCTCGTAAAAGGCGAGCAAAGGCTTATCATCACTAACACCGTGACCTCTGACTAGGTGGTAGTTTTGCAGCGACTCGCCCGGATTGGTACCACCGCCTTACCTATTCCTGCCGCCATAACGTCATGAGGTGTTCCGGTTCGGAGGGTAAGGTAGCCGGTAAACTTAATTTTGCTCGAGGCCTAACATCCTGATCTCAGGTTGGCAACGCACCATTACCGTCTTTGGTGTCTCTAGGTGGCGTGAATTTCTTACCATCAGGAAATCCGCCTGCTTGTTTGCCTTCCTATAACATAAAAAGACAAAAAAATCAAAGTCACTTTTCGTTGCAATTTTGTAACACAAGAACGGGCTCACATATCCAAACCAAATGTTTAGGCTTTGCTCAGACTATTTAATAGATGGTTTATGTGAACTGTAAAATTTGCGTAAAATTCGTCGCTCGGTTTTTCATTTATCACATTTTTTGTAACAAATGAATTCAATAAATGGCGGATCATTCTGTTAATGGGTATTTTTCAGTCAAATTGAAACTTTTTCAGACGGAGATTTTTTTATGTTGTAGGAAGGCAAACAAGCAGACGGATTTCCTGATGGGAAGAAATTCTCGCCGCCTAGAGATACCAAAGGTGGTAATGGAGCGTTGCCAACCTGAGGCCGGGATGTAAGGCCTCAAGCAATAGTAAGTTTAACGGCTACCTTACCCTCCAAACCGGAACACGTCATAACGTTATGGCGGCAGGAGTAAGTAAGGCGGTGGTACCAATCCGGGTGAGTCGCTGTGAAACTCTACCACCTAGTCAGATGTCATTGTGATATTGACGGTTAGCCCATCCTGGCCTTTTACGAGCTGCCTGGCAGGAATGCAGATGGGCTGCAAAGGAACCCGGACCAACACGGGAAACCTTTTCTAATTTTTACACAAACACTTTTTTTATATTCCACTCTCTCTGATCTTACGGTTGCGAAAGCGTTCGGCAAGCGGAACGTCACAGAAACACTAAATAGTTCGTTAAAAACAATTCATCAGTTAAATGTGTAACATTCGTAACGCTTAATTATAGCAATGGAAACGCGTCAGTCGAAATATAAAAGATGGAAACACCCGATGCTAATGAAAATGAACTAAAACAACAATTGCGATGACTTCACCTCGCAATTCGTTAATACCGTTCCCAATCCGAATTCCAGGTGGTCATATTTATATTTCACTTGTTAGATTGCGAGGCGAATAATACTCTTTCTTCTATCTTACTCTTGATTCTCGATAGCATGCAAATTAAAAATTGGAACTGTATATGTAATTTTAGATACTTTTTTACACATGACTAGCGGGTAACAAAAAGAAAATTGGGTTTTTCCAATTTTGTAATAAAAAAATGCCGCTTGGGATTGAATGTGCCGAGTTGGCCATAGGCTTGCCACCTATCATATTGTCTGACTTAGTGTCTTCGGCTAGCCGTGGGTGCCCTGGTTGTACCTCTGCCTACATCGTCGGGGATATGGGCGTGAATATACTTTTTTTTACTAACTGAATGTTAAAAATTTGCCAGTATTGTATTCAAGAGTTCGTCATTTTAGGTAAATGACAAACTCGATTCTAACTTTCAATATTGCATGAATCGAGCTTCAAGAACAACCCTACAGATATACAATTGCTATTGTGTACCACAGCTTGATTCTACAGATACCAAAAATAATACTATAGAAGCAAGCGTTGCCAACCTGAGGTTGGAATGTCGAGTATCTTGCGTAAAGCCTACCCTTCAGACAGACAGCTAAAAGGTAATGCCTACATCTGAATTTATGGAGGTAGGAACAGTTAAGGCGGTGATACCAACTGAAGCAAGTTCAAAATTCAACCACCTAGTTCAAACATTAAAATATATCTAATGTAATTTTGACAAATCATATTGTCCAGCAAACAGTGTCTTGTTTTCATCTATTGGCGCGTACATCTACATACTATAATCGCCTATGTGCTCTAGCGGTACAAGTGTTGAACTTCATGAGGACCCGGGTTCGAAACCAGGTCTGACATCAGAGTAAAAATATGGTATTTCCAATTTTCACATCCTATCACATTGTGGGATTTAGTGTCTTCAGTTTGTCGTGCCTGGTTGTGCCTTTGCCTGACTGACAGCGAGCGACATCGTTATTTAAGAATGTTTTTAAAATGTAGCAACATCATTCAATAATTTAGTTGTCTTATATACTAAAACAATGAAAAATTAAGAAAAAAAAGATGAACCGCGACAAATCCTATACGTAATGAAGCAGAGATCACGATCACATCTCAGCATTCAACCAAAAAAAACGCATCGTAATCGGTGCATCCCTTCAAAAGTTATGATGCCACAGACAGACAAACACACACAGACACACACCTCTCGCTTTAAGTCGAGGGTTAAAAATTAATACCCATTGTCCTAGCATCACGCTTGAACGGATGTACAAATTTCGGTAATTCGTTTTTTGTTGTAATATTTTATTAATAGCGAGAAGGTTCTTACCAAAAAATATGTGAGTTTATTTAAATTCAATATTGATTAAGACAAGGACAATCTATATATTAATACGTGATGCCAAAACTTTGAACCTCTTTTTACGAAAATTGCTCCGACGCAGGAGCATACAATTTGGCACACTTAAAGTTTATGTGTAGGAAAAGTGCAGAACGCTAATATTTTTCAATAATTATGCTTATAAAATACATTAAATCAATAAATAAAACATTACCCACACTACCATGCATTTGACACACACAAACAAATATATCGATGAGAACGAAAAAATATCACAGATGGCGCACTAAAAAGATTGGAAACAAAGTAGCTGGTCTTGAGAAATGAAGATGGCGTTCTTATCAACAAGATATTAAAATGTATTATGGTCGAATTTCTACCAACGGGCGACCACTAGTATCTATTAAGTCAGCTAATCAAATTATAAAAGAAACAGAACACAAAATGCTAATCAAACTGAACCACAACACCTCGAACAATGCGATGACTTCACCTCGCACTTCATTAGTATCGTTAATTACAGGGTGTGCAAATTTAAACTGTGACTAATATAATTATTAACACCGGCCGTATTCCATTTGTCCATCTCGCTTTCATAACTCTTGGGACAGTGTGATGATAAATTAAAAAAAGGTATTTGTATAGAACGGATGACAAAAGTGACAGGATTAATTAACAGGATTGACGAAGGACAGGATTAAATAAATATATATTTTTTTAATTTTTACTGCAACCAGCTGAAAGTACTTGACTTTCGCATTTTTTTTATACTTTTAGTTTTGGTAAAATGAAACTACTACTTACTACTAGCTACTACTTACTACTAGCTACTACTTACTACTAGCTACTACTTACTACTAGCTACTACTTACTACTTACTACTAGCTTACTAGTTTTTTGATTATTTTACGTATTAAACAATACAAAGTTTAGTTAAAATATCATTTATAAACTAAAAAGGTTTGTAAGCCTGATATAGGTACTTCATCTTATTTCTAAGTCTGGTTTTTTCATTTTTTTTAGGTTAAAACACACTAACTGTGGTTTAAAGCGATTTTTCATATTTTTCACGTAATTACCGTTCGCTTTATATTGAATATTTCACAAAATACATTTGAAAATAATCAAAAAGCAAATAACTTCGTACAATTTTATACGTATTTTAATCTTAATTAAACGTAAATAACGTTCTAATTTTGATTCGATTTTCGTTTTTATGTGCTTACAGAAAATATACAAGAAGTATTTTTTTCGTTCGTCTTTGGTTAATAATAACTTAGATATAGAGATCGAAGATAGAGACTACTATTTTACGTATTCACTCTATTTCTAAAGTCGAGTCTAGGAATACAGTGAATAATTTATGGTGCTCAGCTGTGTATAAACGCAAAAATATTACCTGAGCAAAGTGAGCATTGAAATTATAGCATAGTGCATAGAACTGAAATTCAGCTAAATTTCATAATTTTGCTGCTGCATCACGGAATTTCTTTTAAAAATTTGGATTCAGAATTTGCAGAAGCTCTAAAGCAAAGTTGACTAAATACAATTGTTTTGGTATTGTATTTTTTTAATTAAGGTGGTTCGACTCTGTGGTCCAGCAGTCCGGATGTTGGACTTGACTGAATGAGGTCTCGAGTTCGAATCCCGGGTCGGCCAACAAAAAGAAAATTGGATTTTTACAATTTTCTCTAATAAAAAAAATTGTTGGTCGGGATTGGAAATGTGCCCGGTTGGCGATAGGTTTGCCACCTACCACATTGTGGGACTTAGTGTCTTCAGCTAGTCGTTGGTGCCCTGGTTGTGCTTCTGCCTACCTCTTCGGGGATATGGGCGTGAAGATACTTTTTTTTAACTAAGGTAAAGCCCGGCAATGGGTAAAAGTCGGTGGTATTAGACGTGTAACTAACTACCCTAATCCCTTGACCAATGAGGCGGTCAATAAAATGCTTCTTTTATGGGAGTTAGTTAACGATGCTCTAAATAAATTAAATAAATAAACCCAAAAATATAGAAAAATATAGATGTTTATCACACAAATCTTATCCCCACTCGGGCATCGAATTTTAGTTGTGTAAATGTTCGTTCGTGGCATTACGCCTCTATATCTCCTCAAGCAACAAGGCGCTTAATAGTTTTTAAACTATTGTATCCACTTAATTGTGAATGACATGACTCACTAAGGAC
Organism: Calephelis nemesis; assembly: GCA_002245505.1. Taxonomy (NCBI): domain Eukaryota; kingdom Metazoa; phylum Arthropoda; class Insecta; order Lepidoptera; family Riodinidae; genus Calephelis; species Calephelis nemesis. The sequence continues at coordinate 476,617 of NJDD01000231.1, forward strand.
ACCATATGCCTGCGTAGTTCTTTAATCTTCTTAGAAAACAGATGTGACTGTTATAATTTACGTGTGAATTATATTATAAATATATGTTATGTCCTCGAAATGAACAGATACTTTGTGGTTAAAGTATTACAATTACAATATACCGAGTACAGTCAGAGTCAAAAATGTTTATAAACCCTGCATAATCTATCTTACACATACAAACGAGCTGTTTTACCGCGACTTTCATCGTCCATTATACCTCGTACGTTAGGGATTGAGTTTTGAAAAGGAAGTAGCCTATGCTTGAACTCGGGTCTTTAATTGTATACATATAAATTTTCATAACAATTGTATCAACGGTTCAGTCGTGAAATTTATAGTATTGATGAATCAACGTGAACTTTTTTGTGGTGTTAATAATAATTGTTGTCAGGATTCAGATCCAGAGTCAAAACCCTACTTTCACGTAGAGTGTAGACCAGGGGTGGGCAAATTACGGCCCGCGGGCCGGATCCGGCCCTTGAGAAGTTTTAATCCGGCCCTTGAGTTTTTTAATGGTCGAAATGTTAAGACTATTGAAATTTGAACAATTAAGGTACTGATTTTAGAAGATTTTATTTTAATAAAGGTAATTTTGTAAAATAAAATAAAAAATGCCTTGTGTTATCTTTATACAAAGTTTTATAATCGTATCTATTGCTATTTTTAGGTGTTTTAATAAACCGGCCCGCCTCGAGATTAATTATAATTTACTGGCCCGACACTAGATTTTTTTTAACTTACCGGCCCGCGGTCAAAAGAATTGGTCCATCCCTGGTGTAGACCATACAAGTGGTATTTATGCGCGCTTTATAAAACTACCACTGAATTGGAATCGGCGCCTCACATTAATTTTCTTTTTCTTTTTTTTTGTTATTCTCCGTATGTTCTCGATCTATCCGGACTTGAATTTTGTTTTATTAGTTTGGTCATAATAAAAGTTTACAGAGTTTTGAACATTTTAAAATTCCGTCGAATCCTGGTGATTAAAAATAACCTTTTTGAAGGGCAGATTCTTAAAATTTGACCGCGAAATCCTTGACATAATTAAGTTAACAGGAAAGAGTGGAACCGCACAAAATATGGCAAACCAGTTTCCATTGGGTGGTGTCTGACGTGACCTTTGAGGCTGTCGCTCGCGTCATCTGTGAAACCTTCGCGAAAACCTTGTGCGGATATAGTGCCTCGTGTGCGCGTAGTAGATATATGCCTATTTATAGTATTTAAGATGCCGGCGATAACAAACAAAGTCTAATATGCGTTGAATGCCTCGTTGGTCGAGTGGCTAGCGTACACGCCTAACTACGCCGAGAAACCGCGAGGTTCGGATTACGATTCCCGACGGGGGCAGGCATTCGTGTGATTGAACATTTAGATTGAACATTTAGTCTGCGTTTCTGGGTCTGGGTGTTTGTTAAATTTATTCTGTTATCTATTTAAATATTTCTATGTATTAGAATCATTGACTATCACCCATAACACAAGCATATCATTTGCTTACATTGGGGCTAGACTCAATTTGTGTAACTTGTCCGAAGATATTTATTTTATATATTTATTTATTTGAATGGTATCTACTATTTGGGTTTACATAAATACAGACTGTCGGGAATCGAAATCGAGTCTCCGACTTTTTGAGTGTAGTTACGCCAACGTCTTGACCATCGAGGCATTCGAATAATAATAAATAAAAGACTTTTCTTCATTAAAGTTTCCAATCTCTTTACACTTTTGCTAAGCAATATTATACGCTTGTGTGCTATTATAAATTAATAAACTGTGCCATTATTAATAATAAATTATGTTAATGTCTCCTCTGTGGTCTCGCGGTCCAGGTGTTGGACTAGAGTTTATGAGGTCCTGGAATTAATGCCCGGGTCGGGCTACAAAAAAAATTGTGAATTTTTCAATTTTCTAATAAAAATAAAAATGTTGCTCGGTATTGGATATGTGCCCGTTCGGTGATAGACTTGCCACCTATCACATTGTGGGATTTGGCTAATCGTGGGTGTTCTAGTTGTGCCCTTTCCTGCCTCTTCGAGGATATATGGGCTTGAAGACACTTACATTTTTTTTAAATTCATCTCATGCATTAATATTCTTAAGTTATTCATTGCCACGTTATCTATTTGTATGTGAGTAGGTATTAGGGCGGCCCTTAACGATATCCAACATTATAAGAATATTGATTAGATTTCCGTATATGATGAGGAGGAAGTGGGATTGTCACATATATGGGTACACAAGACACACCAAACCTTTTTTCATGTCAAAATATTGTTTTTTTAAATTTGTGAATGTTTAATTTTAGAAATGTAAGCAATAATTTATTCGTAGAATATGGTTATTACAGAGGAATGTTTCATTTTATTGTAAACTAGCGGCCCACCTCTTCTTGGCACGGGTATAAAATATACCTAAATATCCTCTTCAATTACTTTATCTATAAAAAAACCGCATCAAAATCCGTTTTGTAGTTTTAAAGATTTAAGCATACAAAGGGACACAGGGACAGAGGAAGCGACTTTGTTTTATATTGTAGTGATGCCTTTTTTCTCCGGGCGAGTTTGCTGTAGAACTTCGACCTTTTGGGACGGAGCTTTTTTTAATAGATAAAGTGATTGAAGAGGATGGCTTACATGCATATTTCATAACCGTGCGACACCGGAGCGGGCCGCTAGTGTAAGTATAAAAGTGTGATCTAGCTGGAAACATCAGAATGTTTTCGTCGAATATTATAGTTGCCATGTATGAATAATGTATGGACGGCAAAGGAAAGAATGACTCACCTCACCATATGGAAGGTCAGCTCATACGAAAGCCTACCTTATAAAGGTTGTCCAATTGTTGGCCTGTTACATATTTTATTAAATAAGACTATGTTTATATACATCGCCATAATTCCATATCTATTCTAACATGAAGTTTAATTATTGTTCTTTCGAGTCGACTAATAGAAACTTGTTGTGATAATGTCTGTCACAAAATAGTTATGAAAATCTGACCCAAGGATTTTAAAAATAAGATTTATACATTTCTAAGAAACATCTGCAAACACCAACAGCTGTGTATGGTGTACAGAAAGTGATAACTTATTTTTATTAGATAGCCCATTCGCACGTATGCCTGTTTTTACTATATAAAAATAAAAACTTGTTAAATTCATATTTTATTAAAAAAATTCTTGAAATTAATTATAAATAAAGGATATCTTCTAAAGTGGGCCGTTACACGATAGGTTTTGCTACAAGTTTTACCACAGTCAGTAAAATGTCTGACGGGTAACCTAGCGTGTAAGGCACTGACTGGCATTAGTGTATCTTCAAGCCCATATCCCCGAAGAGGTAGGCAGAGGCACAACCAGGCCACCCACGACTAGCCGAAGATACTAAGTCCCATAATGTGATAGGTGGCAAGCCCATCGCCAACCGGACACGTTTCCAGTCCCGACCAACATTTTTTTTGGAAATTTGGAAAAATCCAATTTTCATTTTGTTGGCCGACCCGGGATTCGAACCCGAGACCTCATGTAGTCAAGTCCAACACCCGGACCGCTCGACCACAGAGGTGACTGACATTTGTGAATTTTGCTAACATTATTCACAGGTAGTTGAGCGAGTAAAACTGCTGCATCTTAATCATAATGATTTTGCAGTACATAACCACTCTTACCCTTCAATTTCATCATATCCTAATTTCACCTTTAAAGCTTGATATTTTCTCTATCTCCCTTGTGGTTTAGCGGTTTGACTTAGGTACTTCTTGTGGTCCCGGTTTCGATCCACGGGTCTGGTCACAAAAAAATAGAAAAGGTTTATTTTATATTTTCTAATAAAAAAATCGTTGCCCGAGATTGGATGTGTCCGGTTTGCAACCGTCGGCCTTGCCACCTATCCTATCACATCGTGAGACTTGGTATCTTCGGCTGGTAGTGGTGACCTGGTTGTGTCTCTGCCTTGGTCTTCGGGGATATGGGCGTTAAGATACTTTTATATCTATTAAATTTGTCTACGGTATAGGTTACAAATAAAGAGCGCTAAAAGTTAAAACTGCGAAAACCGAATATTTTTTTTAATGTTGATGTCCTCTTAAGCTTTACTTCACATCACTTTATCTATTAAAAATCGCATCTAAATCCGTTCCGTAGTTTTAAAGATTTAAGTATACAAAAGGCCATAGGGACAGAGGAAGCGACTTTGTTTTATACTATGAAGTGATTTTAATTATGCTGGGATTCCAACATAAGATCCAGACTTACTGGTAGTTGAATTAAATATTTATTTTGTAATGTAGTATATAATAATAATTAATCTTCAGGAGAGTTATCAAATAAAGAAATAGTGTAAAAGAGTCGAACCTATAACCTTTTTCTCCAAGTGGAGTCCAAGTCGGATTAAAGTTCCTCCTTAATATCTTGACGCCCTTGACATTGTGCCTTTCATATTCCAAAAATGTGTTAAAATCATTCAAATACAGTCATAACTTATATACGAGGGTAGATCCAAAAGTTCTAAGCCCGACCAAGAAAATGAAATAAAAGTGGGTCTAATTCTTTTTTTTATTTTTCGACATAGTCTACATCTAGCTCAACACACTTCTTCCACCTGACCTGCAACTTGTTTATCCCCTCGAAAAAAAAAGATTCCGGGAGGTCGGCGAAATAGTCGTTTACTGCGACTATCACCTCATCTTTGGTCGAAAATTTCGAGCCACCCAAGTGTTTTACTTGTTTATTTTTAAATTTGGAAATAAATGATAATCCGAGGGGGCTAAATCCGGCGTATAAGGTTGGTGTATGGGTGTATAGGGTGGGTGGGTGTTCCTGGAGTCTTCGTAAAAGGTTACAATAATAACTAGAATTTATAGTTTGACCTTTCGGTAAATAATCTACAAAAATAATGCCCTTCGCATCCCAAAAAGCAGAAGCCATGACTTTGTTAGTCGACAAAACGACCTTAGCCTTTTTCGGTGTAGAAGATTCTGATCTTTTCCACTGTTTGGATTGTAGCTTTGATTCAGGAGTATGGTGGTGAACCCAGCTTTCATCCATGGTAACAAATCTAGACCAAAGAGTCCTCGGGATCAGTCTCAAAAAGTTCCAGTCTCGCGAAATTGTGTATCGAACTCGTTTTTGTTCAGCTGAAGCTGAGCAACCTCGGGAACATCGTTTAAAGTTAATTAAGACGTTTATTTGTGTCGTAGTTATGGAAGCTAAAGGTTGTGTGACAACATTCATTTTAATTTAGTTTTGCTTAAATCTTGTCGACTTGTAATCTTCCTTTATTAATGCGACTATTAAATCTGCCGCTAAAAGCCGTCGTAGTTTTGTCATTTTTGTTACGATTCCAAGTATTTAGATGTCAGATCGTAAAAGTCTATGTCGTAAATAAAAAGAGATCACCTAAGTTGTTAATGATCTCGTCATAGTTTAGTTTGGTTGAACTAAATTACTTATAATAAAAGTTGATAATTTTGTCTATACATAAAACTACACTATCATAAATGCGAAAGTATGTTTGTTTGTGTGTTCGTGTTTATCGTCGCAATGGAGCGATCTTATTTTATTCAAGTTTGACCGTTTGAATTCTGATCTTTAGCTATATGCAATTCGGTTTAGCGGTTTAGTTGTTAACAAGCAACAGCCAGACTTTCATATTATTAAAAAAATAAGTATATTCACGCCCATATCCCCGAAGAAGTAGGCAGAGGCACAACCAGGGCACCCACGACTAGCCGAAGACACTAAGTCCCACAACGTGATAGGTGACAAGTCTATCGCCAACCGGGGACAATCCCAATCCCGAGCAACGTTTTTTTTTATTGGAAAATTGGAAAAACCAAATTTTCTTTTTGTTGCCCGACCCCGTAACAAGTAACAACTTTCTTGTTCCGGTTCAGTTGGTGGAGTAGCCGGTAGACTTGCACCATCAGCTTTACATCAGCGACTCTCCTGTGACGGCTATAGTTATTCTCTGTACTAACTCTGTACTATGTGTCTCTTAAACTCAGAAAAACTGTGTGATTGTGTTATATGATTTTTCCCCATGCTGATCCGGGATTTTTTGGAGAATAAACCATCTGCCTTCCTGCCAGTCAGCTCGTAAAAGGCGAGCATAGGCTTACCGTCACTAACACCGTTACATATGACTAGGTGGTAGAGTTTCGCATCGACTCACCCGGATTGGTACCACCGCCTTAGCTATTCCTGCCGCCATAACGTCATGACGTGTTCCGGTTCGGAGGGTAAGGTAGCCGGTTAACTTACTTACTTACTTACTTACTACTACTTACTAACTTACTAAGGCCTAACATCCCGGCCTCGGGTTGGCAACGCACCATTAACACCTTCTCTAGGCGGCGTGGATTTCTTACCATCAGTAAATCCGTCTGCTTGATTGTCTTCCAATATCAAAAAAAAAGATTGTTTGCTGTATAACATAAAAAGCTTATGATATCTTCATTGCAAATTACGAGTATTACTTAACGTGTCCGCTGAAGTTTTTTTTCCGAACGAAATAATATCTTTTCCCAGCGTCGGTGAACGTCCTCATTAAGATGTTCACACGCCAATACATTTCCACTTCGCCCTTTATTTTTGTAACAGTTTATTATTAGGATGTTCAAAAGTACACTTCGTCATATTTCCAAAGTGATTTTCAACAGCTTCTTCTTAATGTCTTGCATTTATAAAAACATTACGGGGAAACAGTTGCACGTTGTTTGACTTAATGAGAATGTATGTTATAAGTTTGTTTTGTTTTATGTCAATAATGTATGCTCTAAGTTCTTTTTTATGTGAAACTTAATAAACTTTTAAAATAAGTTAATGTTCAACTTACTTTATATGTTTACATTGTATTTTGAAACCACGGCGACTAAGTCATCCACATTATTTTAACATCATATTATAATATTAACAGATTAGCTACAAGAATATCGATAAAATTTTAAATACTTTTTGGTCCTCATTAATTGTTTAATGGTTTTTTTTATTAATTGTTTAAGTTATTTAAAATTTATCGTCGTCTTCTTATTTACAAAAATCATTTGCTGTCCGTTGCTATTGTTGTTCTCGCTAAAACTCGAGAAGTCCTTGACCGATTTGGCTAATTTTGGTTTTGAATTATTTGTGCATATCCAGGGAAAGTTTAAAAGTTAAGAATGAAGGGAAAGTGTGAGGAAACCAGGAAAAATAACAATGCAAGTTTTCCCATACCAACAGAGTGGGTGGAACGAAGTTCGCCAGGACAGCTCGTCTTCTTGTAGATAAAAATCAATTATAGATAAAAAAAAACTGTTCGTTAGTCTCGCTAAAACTCGAGAACGGCTGAACCGATTTGGATAATTTTTGTTTTGAATTATTTGTGGAAGTCCAGGGAAGGTTTAAAAGATAAGAAAAAAGGAAAACTACTAGGAAAACCCAAATTTTAATTTTTCACATACAAACAGAACGGGTGGACCGAAGTTCACCCACTCACAAATATGTTATATAGAAAGAAAGAAAATAGTTCTTAGCTATTTATTATAAATTTATACATAAGTTAAGGTTAAAATGTATTAGTAGAATAGGTAGAAGTAGAATAAGTAAGTAAAGTTAGTTGGTATAGTGCTGTTTCAAATTGGGACTATTCGGTAGTGTTAGGGAAATAAAATGATAAATAAATAAAAAGAATGCTAAAACAGAAAAATACTAAGATATTATGTATTTGTAACTTGAAATCTAGATCTTGTTAACTTTTTTTGCGGACCCCTCCTTAATTCGATTCTGATTTTCCCAACAAAAAAAAGCAAAGTTTCGGACTGACGAAACCGCCTGAAACTACACAAATCAGAACATCTAAAAACATTTGCCAAAAGTAACAAGAAAAATGTTTTACGAATCATCTGTGGCTGTGGCAAATTATCTTTCATCGTGTCAAAAATACATAAGCCAAGTTATTTTTTCTACTCATTTTTAATGTAGCTCGACTTGTATAATCTATAATAATAGATTTTTTACTATTTGCAAAATATGTTTGTTCGGCAGTTCCTTGCGTTAATTTCCTGTTATTTAAATTGGAAATGAATTATTTTGCCTGTAATATTAATTTTTGAAAAGAAGTTCTTAAACAGCATTATTTTTCCTAAGGTTCTAGAAATTTAAAAATTATTACAAAATTTGATAAATATCAGCGCCATCTACTGTTGTAGTCAAGCAATAATCAGTTCGGTAATGTGCGCTGCGTACCTACGTACGTACATTACCTCGAAGTTTTGTATTTAATTAAGTCGTTTTCGGATAGATAGCGCTTTGCTGTACTGTAGGTTAAACTTGCTTTTCTTTTTTTGTTTATAGGAATAATTTTGTATGATGAAGGTAATTAAAAATATCATTTTAATGATCACGCCTTGTCAACGAAAACGTGATAAATAGCAAAGTAAAAGTCAATCAACAAAACGGGCCTTTATTTTCAGCTACATTTAGCTGTGGTCTAGCGGTTCAGGTGTTAGATTTGACTGCATGAGGTCCCGGACTCGAATCCCGGGTCGGGCAACAAAAAAATTGCTTTTTTACAAATTTTCTAATAATTTCTAATAAAAAAAATGTTGCTCGGGATTGGATATGTGCCCGGTTGGCGATAGGCTTGCCACCTATCACATCGTGGGACTTAGTGTCTTCGGCTAGTCGTGGGTGCACTGGACCTAGTCTGAATCTCCCCCGGCAATCAAGTCCCCCGGCCAATTACATATATCGCAGAAATTTATAATTTCTACAATCCAATTGCTAGGAGGCATCAGTGAATTGCTGACGTCACTGTGCTTTTTTTTATTGCGAACTAATGATTAAGTTATCAAGGCTTAAACCATTGTATAAATCGGCAGGGTTTATTTAGATCGATCTTATGACACATGCCTTATTGATATCCAAACCCTAATTCATTTCGTGCATCTTATCTACACCAGTTTCAAGTCCCGTGTGGGCGAAGCCTTAGCCTGTGACGTCACTAGTGCATTCACCCTTCACCCCCATAAACCTGAGGTGGTCTAGGGTGCATGCGTCATAGTTGCAGCGTCTGCAGTTTTGTAAACACTGCTTGTTGTCAAATTGTTGTGTTAAAATAGTGCGTTTTGTTGACATAAAGATTCAGAGGTGTTAAGAATTTCCTAGTGGATTTATTGCAAAGGTTTCTTTCGTGAAAATGGCGGGTGAGTACTATACTATATAGTCTTATTAATATTGGTATCAGACTAATAGCTATTCTAGCTAATTTAGTATTTTTCGGCTAACAGTCGTATTTTTTTAAGCTTTAAATAGTTAGAATCAATACTTGCTATCGTCGGCACTTGATGGAATTCCATTTTATACACAGGTTTTCGTATTAAAACACTTGTACTCTTCCACTATTTATAGTATAGTGGATGAGTACAAGTGTTTAACTACGAAAAAGTGTGTTTAAATGGTTACCCTGATATTCCAGACAGAGACAAATCTAAATATTCAGAAATCATGATATTCGATCCAGATGCCATTGATTTTTAAACGGTGTAAGTAACAAGAGGCTGCGACTTTGCTTTGTTTTTAACTGACTCCAGAAAAGGAGGTAGTTCTCAAGTAGGCTGTATGTTTTTTTGTATTGTTACGCGATTACTCGAACATTAACAAATCGATTTTGATTGTTGTTTAAAAAAAAGTATCTTCCATATCCCCGAAGGGGTGGGCAGAGGCACAGCCAAGGCAACCACGACTAGCGAAAACAATAAGTCTCACAATGCGATAGGTTTCAAGCCTATCGTCAACTGGGCACTTATCCAATCTTGAGTATAGTTTTTTTTAATTAGAAAATTGGAAATAATAAATTTTCTTTTTATTGCCCGACCCGGGATTCGAACCCGAGAGCTCATGCAGTCAAGTCCAACACTCGGACCGCTAGACCGCAGATTCTTTTTAAAAAGATAACGAATCAAGATTCCCAGGCGGTGCTGTGGATTCCGAGGTGGGGGATGTTTAAATTCATGTGGGACTATCTCATGATCATTAGCTATCTTGAAAAAAAACGATCAGATCGCGACGTGGTGCCTAATGAAATAATTGTTAGTCGGTTTTTGCAGTTTTTGTCAGCTTAACTATATTATCAGTAGTTTCCCGTCTCATATAACATGTATAATCATTTATAACGTTAATCACATATAACGTTTCATTTATATTCCGAATTTGTAATAAAAAATAATAAACCTCAATCTATACATGAAATGTTTTTTAAACAATTATTGCTACGTATTGCATGCGGGATGCAAGCTAAATCTAAGGGGTACTAAAATGTTTGTCAGTTTGTTTGTTTTTAAGCAAACACCACGGAATAGATTTTTACCAAACTTTGTATGTTAGTAGCTTTTAGCCTCGGTGCACATTTATGTTACCCTTTTGTTGTGGAAAAATCTTAACTTCTTTAAATCTTAACGTTGCAGTTGGTACGAAACGTGGGGTAGAGCTAGTCTTTTCTAAATATTTTAAGACTTGGTGACTAGACTAAGTACATAGCCAACAAGTTTTAGAACATGAACATAAAACAATCGACAGTTAATTGCGTGCTACCTCAACATCTGACGTCCGACAGAAACAATAGACGTCCATCCATCAGCTCGGCTTTGTCGGAGAGCTTCAAAGCTTTTAAATTATGAGCCTATTCTTTAATCTAATTACATTGCAAGCTTTGATTGTAAATTTTGTATGGAATTAGAAGACGTCTAATCAGATGGATGAGAACATGTTGGCCAATGTCGCCTGACACCGAATGTGGTATTATTGCGTTGCCAACCTGAGCAACTTGAACTATTATTCTTCCCTCCAAACTAAAGCACGGTAATAGAGACCAGTGACGCTAAGCGGCATGAATGATTTAGGCGGTGGTCCTAATACGGGCCAGCTGAAAGCAGAATAACCCAAGTTTTTCATTAACTTCAGCGGGAGATGGGGTCGTCATATCCCGGCACCGACGAAAATAATTGCTTTGTCTATGTACGTAATTGAGTAAATATTCCACGCGACTACCGCACCGGTTGAATAAATGAATGCATTTTATTAATCATATAAAAATTAAACCCCCATTACGCGTACCTACTTATCGCATCAGGACTGAACGCAAGCACCATTTTTGCAAATTCCTATTTTGTTGTGCTAACTATTGTCAGGAGAAGGTTCTTATGAAAAGAAAAACCGGGGAAATTTGAGGGAAAATGAGAATAACGTTGCTTTAATCCATACAAACTGCTACTAGCTGTTATTGTCAAGCAACATGAAATTCGCTGGGTTGGCTAGTTCAAAATAAATATAAGTTATATTCATACATTTTTTGCATGATCGGTTTGAAGTTTTAAATTCTTTTTCTGGCAGTTGTAACAGCTTCATCATAATAAAAATAGCCTTTGTGTATGAATGTACTTTTTAGGGTGTAACTTTACGAAATAAGATCTCTTGCATTTAGGAGTAAATTTTAACCAACAAAATACAAACATTTTTGACCTGCTCGATGGTCGAGAGGTTAGCGTACATGCCTAACTCCATTGACCAACCCGTTTCCCGACGGTGGCAGGTATTTGTGTGATTAACAATTTAGATATTTTTATTTCTGGGTTTGGGCTTATATTAAATTTATTCTGGCCAAGTATTTTTATGTACTAATACATAGTATCATTGACAAACACCCATAATAAGGGCAAATAATTTGCTTACTTTGGGTTTAGATTCAATTTGTGTACAAACCAGGGATATGTATTGATTTTGTTTACTTATAATATTTGTATGGATATTATGAGTTGTCATAGATATAAGTTATGATATCGATTACATAACAAATCGTTAAGTGTCACCTGTCATTGTTAAGTACTACGTTGATCATCGCCTACGACGGAATGACCTTACCTGTCTGCGTAGGTCCTTCTACTCTCGTAATTGCCATGTTGTTTCTTTGACCGTCCTATTAATAAATCGCCTTTGCGGTGTAGCGGTCCAGGAGTTGGACCTGACTGCATGAGATCCCGGGTTCGATTCCCAGGTCGGGAAATATAAAGGAAATTTGGTTTTTGCAATTTTCTAACAATAAAAAAATGTTGCTCGGGATTGGATATGTTCCCGGTTGACGATAAGCTTGCCACCTATTACATTGTGGGACTTAGAGTCGTCGGCTAGTCGTAGGTGCCCTGGTTGTGCCTCTGCTTACGTCTTCGGGCATAAGGGCGTGAACATTATTATACGCGGAATAAAATGCTCCAATGTTTTATCAAAATTAATTAACAAGACGGTAATAGTCTCGTATAAAGCATTAGCCTACCTCGCGAAATTTTTCTTAAAATATAGTAACTGCATTTAAACTTGACTGATTTTAATTAAAAATTTCTTATTTTAAAGCAGGTAGGGTCTTCATCCGTCATTATTGGAAACTTGATAAAAGCCGCCCCGAGTTTTGTCCGTTATGCGAAAAAAAGCAGTCAGAGGAAATTCAAGTTCTAGATAACGAAAAATAGCGTTTTTTAAGAACATGTTTTTAATATTAACTAATAAATCAGTTCGTGTAATTTCATTTGTATTTTATGTATTTGTGTATTATTAAATTATGTGAAATAATTACTTATCTCATGTATTCCTCGTGTTGGTCCGGTCTCCTTTGCTGAATTGACAATCTGCTAGGCAGCTCGTAAAAGGCGAGCTTAGGCTTACCGTCACTAACACCGTGACATCCTACTAGATGATAGAGTTTCGCAATCGCCAATCGCCCGGATTGGTACCACCGCCGTACCTATTGCTGCCACCATAAACATCATAAAAATATAGCCGCTAAACTTACTTGTGCTCGAGGCCCAACATCCCGGCCTCAGATTGGTAACGCACCATTACCACCTTAGGTGTCTAAAGGCGGCATGATTTTTTTACCATCAGGAAATCCGTCTGCATGTTTGCCTTCCATTACCATAAAAAATGTATCTAATTATTAATATATCAACGTTCTATAATATGTTTAAAAAAATGGACGATCTTTAGTCGTAACAAATCGCCAAACTATAATTATAGTTATTTTGTACTCATCGTAGTTAACGATTGCGACAAAATAGGCTTCTCTAGACTTCCTCCCAAATATGGCCGTGTCCATTTTTGGAGTACTCATTATAATGACTTTGATACACAATTTATTCTTTAAATGCGTACCATTTAGTTTAAAACTTGTTTTGCCGCAACTCGTCCGGATTGGCATTACCGTCTTGCTTTTTCCTGACGCCAGAACGTCAGTGCTCGCCTCTGTCGTGTTGCAGTACGGAGAGTGGGGTAGTCTGGACGTACATACGTTGAGGTAGTTTTGAGTCCTAAGTCCTCGTGTATCTTAAGTCCTCGGAGAACTAAATCACATAGTTTGGCCGATTGTACTATGACACAGCGATTTAAATTTCTAAATCAGTCCAATTGTGGACCATGGTGGCCTTATATCCCTACGCTTCAAAGATTTTCAATTACATATATCTTCACGCCAAGTCCCTTGCGCGGTTGGCAGCGAGTATCGAGTGTTATGATCGTTTCAGACCTACCGGCTAGCTTCCTCCACATTCATTACTCCACGTCCACACTCTAATTGGATATCTGTTTTATCAATCTTTTATTGGACTTTCTTGGTAGTGTCTAGTCTAGTGGTCCAAGTGAAGGGTTTGATTCCCGGGTCGGGCAACAAAAAAAAAATTGGTTTTTCCAATGTTCTAATGAAAGAAACTGCTCGGGCTTGGGTATATGCCCGGTTGGCGATAGGTTTGCCACCTATCACATTGTAAGATTTAGTGTCTTCGGCTAGTCGTAGACTCGTAGGTGCCCTGGTAGTGCCTCTGCCTACCTCTTCGGGGATATGAGCGTAAAGATAATTACTTTCTAGACATTACAATGTTTTCTCTTCTTTGGATTTAATAAACTTTTATATTATTAGATAGCTTTTTGTTCATATCGAAATAATGAAATTAAAATAATAGGTAACGTTCATACATTTTGTTATTACCGTAAACCTCGAGTTTTTATGCAAACAGTGCGCTAATCCAAATAATTGACTCATACAGTCCGTACAATCTAATAACAAAGGTAATATTATACAAGTAATAATATCTTGTCGCCAAAACAAAAACACGAACGGCATTGACAAAGTACAAACCGTGACGAATTACCACCGCGCCCGCTCCCATGTCTAACTAAGCGTGAACATACCGCTCTATGTGTATTTCGTAAGAGGTAATCTTAATTACCAAGGAAATTAAGCGCTCAAGGAATCACTGTCATCTTGAGGTTTTTTTTGTGATATAGAAAGGCAAACAAGCAGGCGGATTTCCTGATGGTAAGAAATTCACGCCGCCTAGAGACACCAAAGGCGGTAATGGTGGGTTGCCAACCTGAGGTCGGGATGTTAGGCTTCGAGCAAAAGTAAGTTTACCGGCAACCTTATTCTCCGAACCGGAACACGTCATGACGTTATGGCGGCAGAAATAGATAAGGCGGTGGTACCAATCCGGGCGAGTCTCTGCGAAACTCTACCACCTAGTCAGATGTCATGGTGTTAGTGAGGATAAGCCTATACTCGCCTTTTACGAGCTGCCTGGCAAAGAAGGTAGATGGTCTATTCTGCAAAGCAGCCCAGACCAACACGGGGAAAAACGGGGGGATTGTTGATTTGTGGTCCAAAAGACCTCAATTCCATTTTCTCTTTTCAAAGTATTAAGCAACCTGTGTGACCACTTCTTATAATAGGAAAAATACACATTGCCTATCTTTATTTATATCTAATTTGCGTCTGTTTGTCACTGAACTCCTCCTAAACGTCTGGAATAATTGTAATTTTTTTTTATGTGTGTCAATAGGATTCAAAAATGTTTTAGATTTACAATTTGGACCAATGGAAAACGTTTTTTTATCATTTTTTTATTTGTTTTCGTTTGTAGTCGTTGATTTTGGAATGTTTCACATTGGATCCGGCAGACTGCGCTACTAACGGAGCATCAAATGTTATGTAGTAGCTGATAATGGTGGTAATTCACAAACTAAACTTGTTTTAGATGCATGCTATCTTTCTCAAATGAAACAAAAACAAAAGAGATAGAACGTTTTAGACACGTCAGATTAGACCGAACATGTCAAATCAAGATGTTTTTAATCGACGTTTTCCGAGTAATAGTATAAACGCCTGTAGAAATGACGTGTACAATCTAATTTGACAGCGCTAAAAGTGTTTTGTCTCTTTCTTTTTCTTTCGTTGAAAGAAACCAGCGATAACTTAAAATAAGTTTAATGAGTGCGCAACAAAATTAACACCAATGTCAAGCGATACTAAGTTTGCTGGGTCGCCTGGTAGACCTCTAAATTTTTTCCCGCATCCGAAAGACCAACTGCTCGTATTAAGCGAGCAGTAGTTAAAATTTCATGAACACCAAGATCCCTGATGGCAGAGTACTGTGCTGCAACTTGCCCGGGTAGATATCCATATTACCTACTCCTGACATAATGATGTTTCGGTTCAGAAGGTAAGGTTGCCGATAGACAATAGTCCTAACATCCGGTCATAGGATAGCGGCGTATCCTTAACATCTCTTAACATCTCATCAATAAAAAAAGCAAGAGCACCGATAGGCTGATAGGAGCTCTTCATCCAATTTAAAAATGTGCTCCTGGTCCTTACATTGACTTCACGTTGAATAGCGGGCTGATTATCTTCATTTCCCATCCCAGAGCGTATGTTAGCTCTAATAAAGTTTTTTGCCCTGGTATACCGGTCTTTTGGCAGGTCACAGGCACAGTCCTGGTCGGGTGTGATAATGCAAGGTCAAGATTTTGCAACTCGCGGCTCTTACGACCTAATTTCATTTAAGGCAGTTGACCTAGACTCTATAAAGGAACCCGGCATCATCATGGAGAAACGTTGACTGTTTATTTATATTCTAAGGCCATGAAATGTTCGCGAAATGTGAGTATGATTGTTACACACGAAAGTTGTTTCGAATTAAAAATTTAATTATGTAGTGTGCTTTGAATAATCATACGGTATCTTACGGATCAGTTCATCGAATAACTGTCACTCGATCACAATCTAGGCAGCTGAAAAGGTACTGAGAGAAAACTCTACGGTTTCGTCTATTGTTAAGTGTCTTGTTCCACTTTTATTAATTAAATCTTAAACATACATACATAGAATATGCTGTCTGTTGCCACGGCCTCGTCAAAAAATTAGCGTTCTTTTTAAGAAAGCCACACACCATGAACCCATTCTGGTGATAGCATGAGATCCCTATTAAATTGTGCGGTTTAAGTATTTTCGGCTAATTGAGGGTGTGCTGGTTGTACCGCTGCCTACCTCTTCAAAGACACAGGAAGATATTTTCCTATCAATTTTAGATCCGGGATCAAATCTGAGTTAGTGCACATATAGGAAGCAAACAACAACATTCCTTGAAACGCACTCCACGTCCCGCATACCCATTCGCGGCTTCCGAGAACGTTCGCACGGAGATCCGCTACTCACCGTCTCGGGACTCTCGTTACCGATATGTCGCCTACTCGCCTCGTTAAATACTTTTTAAACCTGGCCATTGCGCAGATCCGATAGAAACTCAAGCGTAAATGAAGAAATGGACATATGTGCTTTAAAGCACTTAGTTAGATATTTTTTGAATTTTATGCGATTATTTCTAGTTGTTTTCCGAAACATAAGAATATCCTCAATGACCGCCCCTAATTACACATTACCGATTTGTCGCCCACTCACCTAATTACATACGTCTTAAACATGGCCACTGCGCCAATCCAACAAAAGTAATCAAATGCGGAATTTAACTGCCTAATTTTGCCAAAGTTGTTATTTGATAGAACTTTCCAGATTTATGTCAAACAAAACGGACTTCGCTTAACTTTCCCAGAATCAATTTCATCTACAATGACACTGTTTCATATCACTGAACATTAGCTTTAATTTCTTATTACAAATCCATAATGGTGCGAGGCTGTTATATGGTTCGGCTTTTCTTTAACCAAGATGTACAATTTGTAACTACTAGACAATTGTAACCTAGTATCAATAGTTGCACAAACCTTTGTGTCCGATGCATCTGTAAAGAACGAATGTAATTACAAATTTAAAATGTGGAAAACTGCCTGTAGAATTGGACCTTGCAGAAGTCTCGTTTGGCTATTCATGAGCTCTAGTTAGTAGATTTTATAATAAAAGCGTTATGAGGTTACAAAACTTCAAAAGTAATTCCAAAGATAGATTATGATGTTAGAAATTTCATTGGCTTATTGTCTTTGCCATTGGCACAGTGTGAACAGTTCATTAACGCCATTCCATGCCACAATAGGATTAAAACCGTTTTAAGATCGACCCACAGAATGATCGCCTAGATTCAGCGACCATGAATGTCAGTCGTATCTTCGACATCGGTTAGACGAGTGTCGTTCGGCGTACCTTTATTTATGAGTTAATTATCCGCGTGTGAGAGTGCTTTGTGAATTATCCGGATATTTTTTTTATTTATCAATATGCAAGTGGATTTAGTATGAAGGTGCGGTCACACAGAGTTGGCGATTGTTTTTTTTACTTGTAGATTAGTCGGTTAGTTTTCTTAGGTAAAGGACAAGGATTAAAGTTTAGGTTTGCTTTTTGTGCAGCTTTTTCGTCACGCCGGCTTAGGATCACAATACATCTACAATAAAAACTAATAAATGCATATTGTTTATTGTTTGTTTCTTTACGTTTTGATAGTCATTTGTTACAATCGATACAATCAAACTACTAAACAAATTTTACAAATCTTTTAAAGAATTTTTGTATAATGCTTTAATTGTTAAATTTATTGCTGTTTGAACAGACGAAGACATGGGAAACTATTAGTCTAAAAATATAAGTTATCAATGTTAGTAATAAAATACCGAATAAAACGTACATTCACTTTGGCGCAGGGATGTGACAACCCTATCGTCTGCTATTGGACTGTCATAATAATATTATATAAATAACTTGTCTGCATTGCTACAGTGCTGTTCCTTTTGATACTGACATAACGTCGGTGTTTGCCGTTATGGTTTTCAGTTTTGATGATATACCTAGTCGCTAAACTTAGCTAGACACGAGGTAGAAGTTGGTAACGACCGATTGTCACAACATATTTTGTGTCTATGTGTATTTCATATAATTTTGTAACACAAGAAAAGAAATACAATATCACAATGCATGTCTAGGGTATACGTTGAATAAATTAAAATAAAAAAATGTAACCTAACCTAACCCGCATATTAATTAAACTCTGGTGGTGATATGCGATCGGAATGATAAATAACGTTATACATAAATCATAATAGACCCCTCGATGTTGACAGCTGATACAATTGAATCAAAGTAGAAAAATCTATCATAATAGGTTCAGTTGTATGTTTTTCTCTGCGGATTATAATAATTTTAATATTATAAATGCAAAAGTGTTTGTGTTTGCATGTATGTTCTGTATTCACGTCTAACTAATCAAACCGAATTTAAAGAAAAGAAAAGAAAAAAATATTTATTTGCGGAATATGAGTGTTACAAAGATGTTACAAAATTATTTAAGCGTTTCAACATGTTTTTCCAATTTTGGTGGTTTTAATATGTTTTTATCCAATTAATAATTTTAATTATTTAGTTATTATCTACAACACACTGTATTTTGTATTTATTACATGATTATTTATTAATACAAAAATTGTTTAGAATGAAAATTAATTTATCCCTATCTGCCGTAAACTACCATAACAGATATACCTAATTAAACTAAATAATTTTAACATTGAAATAGATTAGACTAAGATAAATATATGGGCTTCTTTTTGTCTCAAAACCTCAACGGGATTTAATTCAAAAGCTAAAAGAAAAAACGCGGGTGACTCTACTAATACAATTACAAATAAGGTCAGCTAATAGAAAAGTAGAGAGACTCCCCCATAATTAAACTTTTACTTTCTGTAATCGCCTCTGTGGTCTATCGGCGTTTTGATTGACACCGTGAGATCCCAAGTCGGGCAATAAAGAGGAAATATCTATTTTTAATAAAAACAATGGTGCCCGGGATTAAATATGTGCCCGGATGGCGATAGACTTGCCATCTATACAATCCGTCCATCCATTTAGGCGTAATATATAAATATGTTAGACATGTCGAAAGCAATCAGCATGTCTGACGTTTTTGTGTGTGTGTTTAGTGTGTCTTAAATTTAATAGTAATAAGTGTAGTGCTACCACCTTATATGTTAATTAATCAAAATGTGAAAAAGTTCTTTACACTGTCTGTTTCTTAAGTGTAAACTCCAAAATCTTACATACATATCTTCACGCCAAGTCCCTTACGGGGTAGGCAGAGAGTATCGAGTGCAAGACCTCACGATCCTGATAAACCTGTCTTGCTTCCTTCACATTCATTACCCTTTTCATACAAACACGCCGGTTTTGGAGACTCTTGACACCACCCTCGGATAATATCCGTTTGATCTGATTGTGAAATGTCAGCCTTGGTCTCCTCGGGTACCTACATCCATCCATATTCGCATTGTACGAGTATATCTGCTTTGTCAATCTTTCATCTGTCGTTCTTTCCACATGACCGAACCAGCGGAGCATGCCCTTTCGCATTTAACACCAACACTATTTCAATCCCACACTTTCTCGGATCTCACTGTTACGAATGCGGTCAACGAGCGTTACACCACAGGTTTTCCGTAGCGCTCTCATTTCGACCGCATTTATCCTACTTTCATGCTCTTTCTGACATACCCACCTCTCGCTTCCATACAATAACGTTGACGTAAAATTGTAATTCTCACAAATACATTTTTTTATGATTTTGTGATAATTATCTTTATTTCTAGGTAATATTTTCAATCGCAAAACTAAACATCACTCCAGCGACGCTGTTTATTGAACATATAAGTTGGACAAACTGTACATACGTAGCTAGCTGTTACACATATCTTACGCAGCTATACTTGAAGCTTTCTTTCCCCCATTAGGTAAGGGGGCGTTAGTGGTCTGCAGGTTGCAATAGAAAGTTATAGATTGAAAATAATGTTCGCGTTCAGAAGTTTTACTATACGCATTCTATTATTTTTTTTTGCGAATTGTGTTGTAAACGCTAGTGTGTGTATTAATGTATGTTACATTTCTACGCCATAATCGTCAAATAGATTTTAATTAGTTGAACGCCTCGTTGGTCGAGTGGCTAGCGTACACGCCTAACTGTACTGACCAACCGCGAGGCTCGGGTTCGATTCCCGACGGGGGCACACATTTGTGTGATGAATTTATGTATTTCTATGTATTAGTATCGTTGACTAACACCCATAACACAAACATATAATTTGCTTACTTTGGGGTTAGATTCAATTCGTGTAACTTGTCCAGGGATATTTATTTATTTATTAGTTATAGAGATAAGTTAGACCTTGGGAAAATATATTGGCTATTGTTTATCCTAAATCCCGATATCTCAGCGTGTCGCTGTCAAGATTTCTAAATAACTTTAAAATGCAGACAGCGAGTAATTGTCACAACAGAGCCCTTACCATGAGTTTACGGCCTGTCAAGCTTACTATACTCGCTACCGTCGCTGTCAATTATTTGTATGGAAACTTCAAACAGCGCCTCAATTGGTAACTAAGAGAAACACATTTTTAGACCAAAAATGTCATAGATTTCGACACGTAACTTACTGAACGTAATCTATACAAACTCATGAAAAAGGCTCTGGTAATTTTACTGCAATTGCGACGTTTTACGACGTCCTAGCTATGTTCCTTGTATGGTCCACCGTAAAATGTATGACGAATGTAATTTGTTTCGTCCATTATGGTTCGACTCCTCGTAAGTACATCAATTGTCGAGCGTTGCACATCACTGTTGCTAATTATCGATAAATTTATCAATATAAAATATACTGCACTTCAAAGATCTGAGCGATTATGCTGTAAAAGTTACATATCGCAAGCTCTTCTGTTGCTATAAAATTACATTAAAAAGTAAATCTATAATTATTATAAAACTGTACAACAGTTAATTCTGTATTTTAAAGATATTTATAAAATATTAAGCTCAATAGAAGAAGAAAAAGGAGTATCTTCACGTCCATATTTTTGAAGTGGTGGGCAGAGGCACATCCAGGGCACCCACGACTAGTCGAAGACGCGGAGGGACTGTGTAATAGGTGGCAAGGCTATCATATCCAAACCCGGGCATCGTTATTTTTATTAGAAAATTGAAAGCGTAGTAAAACTGCTAAAAGCGGAACCACCAGGAATGGGCCAAAGCAG
>NJDD01000231.1:498130-509459 GCA_002245505.1 Calephelis nemesis
TAGTAAAACTGCTAAAAGCGGCTCTAACTATTTCATTAATATATTTATAATAAACTAGCTGTCCCGGCGAACTTCATTCCACCCACTCCGTTTGTATGGAAAAAAAATTATTGGTGGTTTTTTCCTTATTTCTTATCTTTTAAACCTTCCCTGGACTTGAACAAATAATTTAAAACCAAAATTAGCAAAATCGGTTCAGCCGTTCTCGAGTTTTAGTGAGACTAATGAACAGCAATTGATTTTTATATATATAGATTATAAGTGATACGTAAAACAGTACCAAGTGTTTCTTTACATATTTTCTTTGTTGTATGGGAAAAAAATTATTGGTGGTTTTTTCCTTATTTCTTACCTTTTAAACCTTCCCTGGACTTGAACAAATAATTCAAAACCAAAATTAGCAAAATCGGTTCAGCCGTTCTCGAGTTTTATCGAGACTAATGAACAGCAATTGATTTTTATATATATAGATTATAAGTGATACGTAAAACAGTACCAAGTGTTTCTTTACATATTTTCTTTGTTTTCTTTATATATTTGGAAGTATCACCAAGCGCCGACGATGGAAAATATCTAATATATTTCATTAGGTACCACGTCGTGATTTGATAATTATTTTTTTCCCAGCAAATGACTCCGAATCTTCAATGATGAGGTTTACAAAATAAATGAAAAATTAATGCACTGTTAAGGCCCCATACTTAGTGAGCCAGAAGAGCCAATCGCCGCACTCCCCCGTTCCATGATTACGATGAAATATTGCGCTCTAAAGTAAATGTCTTAAGCGACAAATCACTATTTTTGACACTTTAAAAGTAATTTGAAAAAAAGTATAAAAACTGAAACACTTATGTTTTAGGTATAGTACTTATTTATGTTTATGTTGAATCTGGTGTCAATATTTTCACAATTGAAGTAGACAGAAAGCAAAAGCTTTCAAAAAAGGGTTTACTTTTTGATTTTTTTCTACGAGCAAAGTGAAATGAACCGTGTTTTGGAAAAACTAGTCTAGTAAAGCACATTCATGTTAATCTTGTGTATTTTTGTCACCAAGATTCATGATTGCTTTGTATGAAGAAAACATTATACTGCTGACGTATTTTAGCATACATGGACCCTTAAGTATATTTCAAGAAGCACTAGTTAGATCATGATAAAGTTTATGTGGGACTACCTCGGAATCATGGCCTATCTTTGAAAAAAACAAAATCGGTTGACTATTAATCGAGTAATCGTGTTATAAACATAGGAAAAAAATATTCGAAATGAGGACTTTCTCCTTTTTCGGAGTCAGTTTGAAAATAGACTCGACTAAAACACATTCTTAAAATTTTGTCTGTCTGTCTGTATCATGATCGCCAATCATGCCTAACCGCTCGTTAGGGAATTCGGGAGATTACCTATCTCTTTATATTCTCTTTTTTTATATTCCAAGGAAGTTAATTTCTTTTTATCCCGCTCACTTAAGGAGCTTCCGTGGCAAATGGGTAAAAGTCAAAATCGAGATTTGGCTATAAGTCGTATTTGATGAATAGTATGTGTAGTTTTTCCAAGTTACAAGTTTTGTAATTTATAAATTATATAAAGTTACTAAACAACTCGAAATTCGAAATGTAGAGACACAATTGAATGTACAGAATATCAATTTACATATATATGCATATCATTTTACATATATGTCATTGGTTGGCGTTAGGCTTGCCACCTATCACAGTGTGAGTGCCCTGGTTGTGCCTCTGGATATTTTCTAGGCATACGGGCGTGAAGATCCTTTTTTACGTAAATATCTTTTCGCCAAGTCCCTGAGACTGATTTAACATAAGAATTGCAATTAGATATAAGTGGGGATATTATTATTGTATTGAAGTAAATTCACTTTTGTTTTACATTTTTACTGTTAAAAATCAAAAATTCAGCTGTAGTTTAAATTGAAATTGCCTTCTGCATTGTTCTGTTGAACTGAAGTTTGTTTTTCGGCGTTTAGTTTAGTTTACCTTCAGTAGGTATTGTTTTGGTAATAATGCAACTGAGAGTAACGAATTAATTAGGTGTACTGCAGATATTCCTATTCAATGTAGGGTTTAGACTACAGGTCCATGCCAAAAATAGATGAACCACCAGGTGGTTATGGTTCTATCGATAGTAAAAATGCCGTACAAAAATAAATGACCAAAATGTAATCACTCTATCTGCACTTTTGAATTCTCACCTGCACTCAGTTGGACAGCTTAAAGGTGACGACATCGTGCTGAATATTATTATTTCATGCTCTTATATTGTCCTATATACGTCACCCTGTGGTTCATATGACCCATCTATTAATTGGCATGGGCCTGTAGTCTAGCAGTTGAAGTACTTAGGTACGTAAAAATACGTAACAACCTAACAGGTCTTTGTTTTTTATCAGGCGAAGTTTTCTTGCCGTCACGAAACCCTACTGGTTATAGTCAAATTTTTCACTCCAAATAATGCCATCTATACATTATTACGTGTTGCTAAACCTTTGGACTCCTTTTTAAAAAATATGAAATTTGGCACACTTATAGTTTATGTGTAGAAGAAGTGCAGAACGCTAATATTTTTCAATAATAATGCTTATAAAGTACATTAAATCAATAAATAAAACATTACCCACACTACCATGCATTTGACACACACAAACAATTATATAGATGACAACGATAAAAGATCACAAATGGCGCACTAAAAAGTTTGGAAACAAAGTAGTTGGTCTTAATAAATGAAGATGGCGTTCTTATCAATAAGAGATTAAAATTGATTATGGTCGAATTTCGACCAATGGGCCACCACTAGTTTGTATAAAAATAAACCGAAAGATTTCGTAGAAAGGAGAAAACTAAAATTGTCTAATGTTGTATTCGTAACATAATATTCGATCTATTTTTTAGATCTGCTCTGCTGGAAACTTAATATTTTAATAGTCTTTTGAAACAAAGACGCTGGGGGTTTCATTTTACCAACAACTTTATTTCTAATCAAACAAATGTTTTAAGTCTATCGCATAAAGGCTCTGAGAGTAAGATACAGCCATAAACTGTAGACACTAAATATGTTATGAGTGAGTCGCTGTCTTTTGGCCGCGGTAATAGGGCTATTGTGCAAGTCTATCATTCCCTCCGGACTGGAACATGACAATGACATTATGGTAGCATGAATAGGTGCTTATAGGATTGGAAGACAAATAAGTAAATAGATTCCCTGTTGGTAAGAAATACACCTCGTTCGTAAGTACCAAAGAATATTTCTACCGAAAACTTCAAACTTTTTGGGTCGTTTCACCTCGAAATTTTTAACGTTTATGTACGATAAATAGGAAGTTGGAATCAATCGTTAGTATCCACTTCTTTTGTATTGGGTCAGCACTAGCCACCATACTGTTTTGCTGTTTTTTTATGTTAACAAAATTTGTTTTTGTTAAAATATGTATTATAGACATATTTTTTGTGACAATATTTTAAGGGCTTATCCCAGCAGTAGGCTTGAGAAGTAATATACAAGACGTATTAAATCACTACATAGTATAAAACAAAGTCGCTTTTTCTGTCATGTGTCATGTTGTATGTCCCTATGAACGCTTAAATCTTTAAAACTACGCAACGGATTTTGATGCGGTTTTTTTTAATAGATAGAGTAACTCATGAGGAAGGTTTTTATGTATAATATTGCACCCGTGCGAAGCCGGGGCGGGTCGCTAGTAATTTATAAATTAGAAATTTACATGGCCACTTTTCGATATCATCATCAGACCAGGGTCTCTACCATGAACCCTTAGAGCAGTATTACTCCCATCTTGCTAAATGTCTGCCTTTATAAGAAACTTTATGGTGTACGTCATAAGGTTGTCTTTCTCCGATGACAGTTAGTATTATTGAAATACTACTGTTTTAAGAGCTTACGGTAACCACCCAGCTCATAATCATAATAATTTTGCATCGTCCTAGGACACACATACACACGACTGCAAAATTTTAGCTCAACCGGTAACCGGGAAGTGGATCACACTCAACTTGCAAAACTCCATCCGGACAAACATACATACTTTTTTTCATGACATTGGAAGGCAAACAAGCAGACGGATTTCATGATGGTAAGAAATTCACGTCGCCTAGAGACACCAAAGGTGGTAATGGTGCGTTGCCAACCTGAGGCCGAGACGTTGCAAGTTAAAAAAAAGCTTGTAAAATCTCGGATTAATCGAGCCGTTCTTGAGTTACGGCGTGACCAAGGGAAATGGGGATTCATTTTTATGATAGACGTGTTCCTGTTGACGTGGGTTCAACTATTAAGGCCCCATACTCAGTCACCCAGAAGAGCCAATCACCGCACTCCCCCGTTCCATGATTGCTATGAAATATTGCGCTCTAAAGTAAACGTCTTAAGCGAAAAATCACTATTTTTGACATTATACAAGCAATTTGAAAAAAAGTATGAAAACTGAAACACTTATCTTTTAGGTATAGTACTTATCTATGTTTATGTTAAATCTGGTGTCGATATTTTCACAATTGAAGTAGACATAAAGCAAAAGCTTTCAAAAAAGGGTTAACTTTTTGATTTTTTTCTATCGATCAAAGTGAAATGAATCGTGTTTTGGAAACACTAGTCTAGTAAAGCATATTCATGTTAATCTTGTGTATTTTTGTCAGCAAGATCCGTGATTGCTTTGTATGAAAAAAAAAAACAGTAAACTGCTGACGTATTTTAGCGTATATGGCCCCTTAACGAAATAATAAAGGCTACCAGTTTTAAAAATATCTTTTGGCAGTTATTTCAATGGGCCTCTATACGACTGCCGCCTACATGTGCGTCGCCCACCGCTTCAACTTAAAGTCTACTATACATCTGCAAAAAACGTTAATTGTATGACTAATTTGGATATCCATAATGGTCGAGTACTTTGCTGCGCCATAGCAGGGCTTTGTCGAACAAAGTAGTTTTGATGTTATTGTTACATTTAAGTTATTGGTACAATACCAATAGGAAATACTTTTTTTATAGCCTCAGTGGTCTAGCGGTTTAGATGTTGAACTTGACTGCCTGAGTTTCGAATCCCGGGTCGGGCAACAAAAAGGAAATTTGGTTTTTCCAATTTCGTTATAAAAAACAAAAAAACGGTGGTCGATATTAGATATGTTGCTCGGTTGGCGATAGGCTTGCCACCTATCATATTGTGAGACTAAGTGTCTTCGGCTAGTCGTGGGTGCCCTGGTTGTGCCTCTGCCTACCTTTGCGGGGATATGGGTGTGAAGATATTACTACTACTTTGCTGCGCCACAACATGACTGTCGAACAAAGTGTTTTTTTGATGTTATTGTTACATTTAAGTTATGGGTACTATACTAATCTTATATATATAAAAAAAATAGTGCTTTAAGTTAGTCTCGCTAAAACTCGAAAACAGCTAGACCGATTCGGCTAATTAGAGTTTTGAATTATTTGTACAGGAAAGCTTTATAAGAACAAAAAAATAGGAGGCAACTAGGAAAAACGATATTTTAAGTTTTCCCGTACAAACAGAACGGGTGAAACAAAGTTCGCCGGGACAGCTAGTAGGAAATACTTTCTACTACATTTTTTACGCTATAAGATGGCGAACAAACAAACATCAGTTTCTCCCAATGCAGATGATAAGCAACATCACATATACACATATTAGATAAGCGCTCTCTTTTGGTCATATTTTATCCCCTGTGTGCAAGTCTGTCGTCTATCTTATCCTCCAGAACATGACAATAGCAAGCAATGATATTATAGCGATAGGATTACGTACAGCCAAACCGGATTAGCTTTTGCACAGTACTCTACTCGTATCACCTAGTAATGACTAAATGCCCCAGTAGGATAGTCCGGTAACATAAATCAGCAGGTTAAGAAAGGGGAAGTCATATTTCCACGCCGACTACAAGCTTCAAATTTGTCATTAATCCTCGTTTCTTATTTCTATTATAATATTATAACTCGTCGAAAGCTACTAAAAAAAAACAAGATAAAAAATATATGTATATTTAAAAATCAGAAAAACATATTATGTGCTAAACATTTTTGAAATCTTTCTCAAAGTAATACTGGTCTAAGATCCGAAGTTAGGTCGATCTACACCGAGCTGATAATAGGATGGACAGGAAATAGGATAAAAAAAAATATCAACATATGTGCCGTTTCATTACTATTTCACAATTTTTATAAAAAATTAAGTTGATATATAAAGTTGCCTGAAAAAAATTGGAAATGTTAAAAACATTTTTTAAATAATTAAAAATATCCGGTCTAGGTTGTCAGGAAACCCATTTTTAATATATTTTCTGATATAATAAATTTGCTATAAAACCGGTTTCATCCTTATATCAGCTTGGTGTAGGTCGACCTAACTTCGGATTTTCGACTAAGTATACGTTTTGACATAATAAAGTGAAAATGTTAAAAGCGGTCTAAATTGCGAAACCAAACTGGCGGAAATTTCCGAAGCTTTGCCGGAAGTGTCGCGCCGCCCGCCCACGACCCGTCTTCTCTTATGTAACCAACCTTTACTAAATCAACTTGCTAAATATCGTCGTAATAGGTGTGTTGCTATTTGAAGAATATATTAATTAAAGAAAACGGCTCAAGAATTGGCTAACTTACATTATTTTTAAACTGATGTTTTTTGAAGTGAAAACTTCTTACAAGCGGTGCGCACTTTTTTTGGAATGGGTAAACTTTTAAAATCGCGTCAGGACATGCGACCTGATCGCAAATTCATAAAACGGCGCAGGGCGCTTGCGCGCATGTTCGTGTTGTCATGTTTGTGTACGATAGCGCAATAAATGAATATAGTATTCTACTACATAAATGATAGTACTTTCATACTGATAATTATAGCAATTCGTGCAAAACTATTCCCTTACCATTCCTGAATATTAAAAATGCACAACGTAAATATTCAAGTTTTAACTTCTGCTGGAACTCCCGGAGTGCAACCCGTCTTTTTTTAAATGTTTTCTTGCCCACGATGTGTTTGAATATTGCCAGTCGTTTTCCACGGCTTTGCTCGCGTCTTAAGGTTATTTAGTTATTCAGAGGCATTCTGTTGATATACTGATAGAGACAAAAGAAGCCCATGTCCTAGATACAATCTATTTGTACACTAATCTTTTTGTGATCGGTTCAGTCGTTTTAGCGTTAAAAAAAAAAACAATATGCACATACACACTCTTTTCTTTTATAACATTAAGTGTGGATTTCTACGCGTCTAGTAAATAAGGATTAGGATACATTAATTCAAATCTTAAACTACCTTTAATTAAGTAAAACTAATCACAAAAAAAATGCAAATGAAACTGTTATTTTTAAAATAGTGTGTAGTGAACTTGTTTGGAATACAAATTATCTAAAGACAACGAAGCTCTACCGAACTAGAACGTGACTAATTGCCCTTGTAGAAATTAGGACAAACACTAAAATTTAACTAGTGTCTATTGAAAATGTTGAAAGCAGGTTAACGAAGCCAAACTGTTATGAAATATTGACTAGGAATCGTCCACCTGACGGGAATAGCACGTTACGATAACCGTCGCCAGCCCTGCAGTGTGACCGCGCTATCATCCGGTATCGACCGCGTGTCAGATAACTCAGCATCCCAGACCAAAATAACCAGTCTTCTCCCAGCCGCAGTCGCACCACGACTGCCTGAGATAATAATCAGCTCAGACTTTTATACCACCTCCGAGGGATGGCCACCGTGCGCACGCGTTCAGCTTCCCCAAAATCTGTGTCCTTTTCCCCCGTGCTTGAGAGGAAGTACAGTGTTAACAGGGAACCTCCCAAAAGCGAATTGAACCCTACCGATTGGAAGAACTACTTCAATGATTTCAGCTCATATCTGGGTAAGTAAATCATTTTTTATCAACAAATGAGTCAAGTTTCTTTAATTGTCCGGCCTTGTTCTATATTGGTTGCGTGTTTGCGGAGCATTCGGGAGTCGAAGCCGTAAACAAACTTTGCGCAATGGCATCTAATATGTAAATCTTTGTTTAGTGGTCTATAATACTACTGAAGTATAAGTGGTGTATTTCAGTACTAATTGACAAATCAGTTGTAGATTTTATATTGCGTGAAGAAATTTTATTGTTTTAAAAGCTTAAACACAAAACATATTTAAATGTTTATTTGCCATAAAAATAACTGTCAATTTTTTACAAATCTTTAAACGTGTCTCAATATTTAACGCTATTTAACAGGTCTTACAAGAAATGCACCATAACCTTTGAAATCTCAAAGCTATTTACCAGTAAACATGTCCGCTTGTTTGTGTACGGATCTCATAAAGTAATGCTTTCATAAATCTCAAAATGCCGTCCACAGATTAGCTAGTCCACAGAGAAGTTGTAGCAATAATTTGACATTACTCGTCAAGATTTACCAAACTTTCTTTCCAACCAGGTAATCTTGAAGGTGATGTCAAAGTATTACAATTTTTAATCCTATGGGCTGTAGTTTTTTCCTATATTAAAAGAATTTCTTGATTCTTTACAACTACACAATCGATGCAGTAGGCAATGCTATATGAGATTCGAGCACAAACAAGGGAACGTTCATCATCAAACATTGGACGAGTTGAAGAAATAAGTTCGATAAACCAGCGCGCCCTCAGCCCAAGAATCATCGCAGAACTTAATCACGTTATGGTGTATTTAATTTGGGATGTTTTGTAAAATGTGCTAAATGTTTTTCTACAGAGCGAATTTTTTTATGATATTGAAAGGCAAACAAGCAGACGGATTTCCTGATAGTAAGAAATTCACGCTGCCTGGTGACACCAAATGGTGCGATGCCAATCTGAGGCCTGGATGTTAGTAAGTAAGTTTACCCTACCCTCCGAACCGGAACACGTCATGACGGAATAGGTAAGACGGTGGTACTAATCCGGGCAAGCCGTTGCCCGGATTCTCTACCACCTAGTCATATGTCACGGTGTTAGTGAAGGTAAGTCTTTGCTCGCCTTTTACGAGCTGCCAGGCAGGAAGGCAGGTGGTCTATTCTGCAAACAAGCCCGGACCAACACGGGGAAAATATTTTCTATTTTCTGTTAATAGACACATTGTATTTATTTTAGTTCTTTTCTATTCATCTTTATTACATTATTTATAATATCTGGATGGCCGAGCTTCGCTCGGTATTTTTTTTTAATGATTTCTAGCTAGATCGATTTATCGCCTCCGAAACCCTCTACATACTAAATTTCATGAAAATCGTTGGAGCCGATTCCGAGATTCCAATTATATATATCCAAGAATTGCTCATTTAAAGGTATAAGATATTAATTTACTAGGAACTTTTTGTAGTTACTTAATACTAACATTTTAATTTCGCTTGAAGCGTATGAACTTACGACGCGATAACTGCAGTGTCAAGTTGCAGATAACCTTGTGGTTGTCTATCTTACCGCGAAACCGTTCAGTTTAACTGTGTTTCAATTTCTGTGATTTCCTATTATCAATAAAATGTTACGTTTTCAAAACTAGCGACCATAAGAGAAATTCTATGATTTTTGGGGTTCCTTGTCTTTGAAGCCAAAGTCCTTCTATTCAATGATTTAACCTACTGCCACTGAAAATCTACTTTTAATTTTAAAATTTCAAAATCAATTTATGAAACGATTCACCTAATGATTCAGAAGGATGTCCCTGGTAGGGAGAACTGGCTAAAAACCTTACATTTGCCATATTCGCGACTAATGTTTGATTACTGACAAAATATAATTTTAACAAACCTAATCTAATTTTGAGTTTAATATTTTGACAGTATCTTCACGCCCCTATCCCCGAAGAGGTAGACAAAGGCACAACCAAGGTACCCACGACTAGCCGAAGACACTAAGTCCCACAATGTGATAGGTGGCAAGCCTATCGCCAATCGGGCACATTTCCAATCCCGACCAACATTTTGTAATTAGAAAATTAGAAAAATCCAATTTTCTTTTTGTTGGCCGACCCGGGATTCAAACCCGGGACCTCATGCAGTCAAGTCCAACACCCGGACCGCTAGACCACAGAGGCGACAACATTTTGAACCTACTAAAAATCATGTTATTTCTACATCTTTGAAGAATTCAGTGACGATGACATTTTTCACCCCTTACCACACACTGACATCATTACTATCACATAATATCAGTGTTCTCTATACCTCAATCAAAGTACATTTCTTTCCAATATCTGCTTCGCAATAACTTCGGATGTTATGAACCTACATCACATTTTCACCCAGACAATATAATAGAAGTTATATTTAGAATCTATATTTGCTATCGTCGGCACTTGGTGAAATTCCTTTGAAAACGACGTTTTTTTTTATCTTTAGTTTCAAAGCCCTGATGATGCTGTAAAAAGTGAAACCGATTGGCCGAAGAGTAGCGTAAAGTGTTGAATAAAGTGTATAGTGGATGAGTACAAGTGTCTTACTACGAAAAAGTGTGAAGTTATTTTTAAGATTAGTTAATTTTAATTTTATCGTAATTAGGTTGTCAGGTTTGTGACGAAGGAAACAAAACCAACATCTCGACATGTGGCATTAAACATAAACTCCTTAGAATTATGCTGTGTTATCCCCGTGTTAGTCCGGGCTCCTTTGCAGAATAGACCATCTGCCTTCCTGCTAGGCAGCTCGTGAAAGGCGATCATAGGCTTATCGTCACTAGCACTGTAATATCTGACTAGGTGGTAAAGTTTCACAACAACTCACACGGACTGGTACCATCGCCTTACCTATTTTTGCCGCCATAACGTTAAGACGTGTTCCGGTTCAGAGGGTAAGGTAGCCGGTAAACTTACTTTTGCTCGAGGCCTACCATCCCGGCCTCAGGCCATTACCACCTTTGGTTTCTCTAGGCGGCGTGAATTTCTTACCATCAGGAAATCCGTCTACTTGGTTGCCTTCCAATATCATATAAAAAAAACTTATTTTATGTGAGAGGTTTTCAGCAAACAAACACACGGCTCTCCTGATGGTAAAACATAACTGTTGCTTACAAATAATAGATATTATAGGTGCATCGCTGCTCTACACTACCCTCCGGACCAGAATTTGTCAAGAGTCATTATGGCTGCAGGCATAGACAAGGCGGTGGATCCCTACCAGGGCTAGTTGCCCACTTATACAACCTGTGCTCGCCTTTTAAGAGCCACCTGGCAGAGGAGCAAATTATTAATACTCAGCGGACCCTTATCAACACTGTGAAAATACTGTCTATAATATAGAATATCTATCTACATGTATATTTATGTATAATATATATCTATAGCTATACGAAGGGCATTAGTGCAGTTAATAT
>NJDD01000231.1:528834-562384 GCA_002245505.1 Calephelis nemesis
TTTTTTTTTTCACACAAATTGAATCTAACCCCAAAGTAAGCAAATTATATGCTTGTGTTATGGGTGTTAGTCAACGATACTATTACATACAAATACTTAAATAGATACCAGAATAAATTTAATAAACACCCAGACCCGGAAATGCAGACATCCAAATGTTCATCACACAAATGCCTGCCCCCGTCGGGAATCGAACCCGAGCCTCGCGGTTGGTCGATGTTGCCAGGCGAGTACTCCAGCCACTCGACCAACGAGGCGGTTGTTACGACCGATCGCGATTGACCTCGTTGGCCGAGAGATTAGCGTACTTGCCTAACTCCACCTACTAACCGCGTGACTCGGGATCGAATCCCGATGAGGAAAGGCATTTGTGTGATGAACATTTAAGTATCTGCATTTCCGTGTCTGGGTGTATATTAAATTAATTCTGGTATCGATTTAAGTATTGCTATGTATTAAAATCGTTGACTTAACACCCATATAATTAGCTTACTTTTGAGTTAGATTCAATTTGTGTAACGTGCCCAGGAATATTTATTATTATTATTATTATTTTATCGCCTCTGTGATCGAACGGTCCGGGTGTTGGACTTGACTGCTTGAGGTCTCGGGTTCGAATCCCGGGTCGGCCAACAAAAAGAATAGGTATTGGATTTTTCTAATTTTCTAATAAAAAAAATGTTGGTCGGGATTGGAAACGTGCCCGGTTGGCGATAGGCTTGCCACCTATCACATTATGAGACTTAGTATCTTCGTCTAGTCGTGGGTGCCTCTGGTTGTGCCTCTGCCTACCTCTTCGGGGATATGGGCGTGAAGATACTTTTTTTGTTACTTTTTTTTATTACTTTACTGGCCACGCTGCTGCCGTCCAAAATCGGATTACATTACGGGATATGGGCGTGAGGATACTTTTAAAGATATTAGTTAAAATACTAAAATATTGTTTAAATTAGTCATAGATTTTTTTAAACATATTATTGTTTTAACCTTAACATGCGGATGAGCTGAATAAATTGTGGTTGGTAAATATTGACTCATATGGTGACCGCTTCAAACTTAGTCAATCGTTCGAGCAAATATCACTTATACTGATATTTTGTAATGTATCGTATAAAATTTAGTTACAAGTTTACTGTATTTAAGTATTAACGCTGGATTGATGTTGGGGATGAAGACTATTCATCAGAGGCGACGTACCAATAGAAAGAAACCATGTTAATATATTTTACAGTATAATGCAAACAAAAAAAAGACTGAGTCTAAGAAATCACGAATCAGTTTTGCAGAATGTAAATTTACATGCAAAAAGTAAGAGCACATTTCAGTACGCGACCGCGGTTGTTTGCGGTTCCCGCGGCAGCGGTCGTCCGCCTGTAGAATCGTACAATTTTTTCAAGCGATGATTTCAACCGCGACGACTATGTGACCGTATAAATTCGCGGTCTCGTGAGTTTAGAAATAAAAGCGCAGTTCCGCGACGCGAGATATAATACAATAGAAAATTTACAATTTTTTATAGAGAAAACAGGCATAGGGCCGAATGGACTACCTGATGAAGAGTAGTCACCAGTGCTCATAGACATCTGGAATAACAGGACTTAATAGCAAATGCGATGCCGTTGCTCTTTATAAAAACCCTTGGGTCAAAAATTTTGTGGAAAAAACCGTGCTAGGAAGGATATTCCAGAGTTCGACGATTCGTTATAAAGAAGGTACACGAGAAAAGAAACAGTTTTAGACACCCATGCATTAAGGTGGTGCGGGAAAACTTCATCGCTCTACGTTTTGCCTAGACGGAATAGTTCTTCGGAACACCCCCCATTATACAGGCAATAAAAAAGATGTCCAACCTCTAAGATTAAGAGGTTCTAAACAACTTGTAAGGCCACAAACTGGATCTCAGCGATTGCAGGGCGACTGCGAGAGCGGAGCGGACGCGGGCGAGGCGAGCTATGGCCGAACTCGAAGTCAGCGGCCAGATCGCTCCGCCTCCGCCCCGCTGACGCTGACAAACTATAAGTGTGCCAAATTTTATGCTCTTGCGTCCGCGCAATTTTCGTAAAAAGGGGTCCAAAAATTTTGGCATAACGTATTAATATATTAGGTGGTACTAAACCGAGCTAGTTGTTGGAAGAAGTTCCAGATAGGATACGTTACCTCGGAAGCCTCCATGCCGATGAGGTCGAGCTGTATGTCCCTGTACTCGGTGTTGTCGGGCACTTCGTCCCCCTACTGGCGGAGGTCGAAGGCCTCGTCCTCGTCGTCGTCCGCGTCCGCGTCGTTCTTAGATCGCGCCGCTCTAGCTGCCACCCCGCAATCGCTGAGATCTACGTTTAATTCCATAAATAATGGAGGCTTTGGTACCCGCCCGCCATATTGCGCTCGGCTACACCCGCGTTTTAAAATTATTTAGGTTGCAGCGGGAAGAGTTTACGGGTTACCCCGTTTAAATATCATGGTAAAGATACCATCCGTAAAAAAGGACAGACACACTTTTGCATTTATAATATAAGTAAGTGGATATCCAAGATATGCTAACAAGCGCAATAAAAATACGAGTATGATTTTACATCTTAAATGATGTTGTTCGTGACCTGCTGATGCTACTGATACGTTCACGTTCTCCGTATCTTTTTGTACCTGTGAGCATTAAAAATGGAAAACCTGGCTTCTGTTAGGGTTGTGTTAAAATAAATAGTGCAAATATACACACATTACTTGGTATTGATTTGGAATTAAATACAGTTTTAGAAGTAATTGGTTATTAATGGCTTACTTTAAAAAAGGAAGACGGGTTGCACTCCGGGAGTGCCAGCAGAAGTAAAAACTTAATTATTAATATTGTACATTTTTGATATTTTGGAATGGTTTGGGAATAATTTTGCACAAATTGCTTTAATTATCAGTATGAAATTACTATCATTTATGCACAAATATTATTTTTCTCGTATAAGTAAGACCACGCGACGGCTTGGAGCGTCGTCATGTTATATGTACAACGAACATTGCTCGTCTACACATAAAGCTTATTTTCAAAATTAAATAAATGGAGCAATGTCTGTTGATATTATAATACTTTTCATTATTAGATTTCAAATATATATCAGTGAGTTCAATAAGGTTTGACATTACTTATGCCTTGTTCTGATTAGTTTATGCGTATGCGCCTATTTCAGCCATTTAAGTTATAAAGTCCGCTATTTGGTAGTGTATGATTATTATAACCGAAGTTTAATAATTGTAATGTATAGTTAAAAATGTCTGTATTTCAATAGTTACGAGGAAGTTTAATATTACAGTTTTTTGAACCCTCTTTAATATGCTAACTTCCATAAACGATGTGAATATTACCATCAGGATTACCGTACTTTTGTTTATGTCTACCAATAGCTTTATAAATAAATATAAATATTCATGGAAAGAGGGTGAAATATTTGTCGTAAAAACCGCAGCCATTTTCTGTTCATCCTTAGTCTTCAATTTATGTTCGTTAAAACAATCCTGACGTGGTTTACAGCTGTGCGAAATTCCGATACAGTGTGATCACTCGCAGACGCTTTGGTGCTCTCAGTTCCCCTTTTCACGAGGTATTTTATTTATAATATGCGAGAAATATTTTATGGTCCAAGTAACGACTTATGTATTTTGAAAGTATTGGAAGTAGGGATGCAACATCGTTCAAGAAATATCGATAGTATAATATCGATGTTTTTAAAAATAAAACATCAATGTCGAAAATATCGATGTTTATGATAAATCGATGAAAATACAATACAATGGCGTTCAAGTGACTAAGATTATATTATGTAAATTATCAACTTACAAAGCCTGTAATTACCCGTGTTGGTCCGGGCTCCTTTGCAGAATAGACCATCTGCCCTTCTTGCCAGGCAGCTCGTAAAAGGCGAGCATAGACTTACATCACTAACACTGTGACATCTGACTAGGTGGTAGAGTATCGCAGCGACTCGCCCGGATTGGTACCACCGCCTTACCTATTCCTACCGCCTTAACGTCATGACTCTACTAATAAACATGTACTCAAGTACTGCAGGGTTCAAGTTGACATTATTTACTTTATTACATTGCGATACAGGCTGTTATGTCAAACTAAACATCGGAGTACTTTAGTCTATGTTTAAAAATGAGCCCAATAATATCTATATCGTCGTCAAGTCGTATATATCGCCTCTGTGGTCTAGCAGTTCAGGTGTTGGACTTGACTGCATGAGGTCCCGGGTAAGACTCCCGGGTCGAGCAACAAAAAAAAATTTAGTTTTTCCAATTTTCTAATTTTCAAAAAATGTCTGTGGATTGGATATGTGCTCGGTTGGTGATAGGCTTGCCACCTATCCTATTGTAAGAGTTAGTGTCTTCGGCTAGTAGTGGGTGCCCTGGTTGTGCCTCTGCCTACCACTTCAAGTATATGGCCGTGAAGATACTTACTATCACTCACCATGAGAGCCATACGCACGTTCGCGTACTTAAAAGGTAATAAGGAATCTTTATATTGTAATATGTATTTATCAATAAGAAGATACGATACACGCTGAACACATAACCTTTATTCGTATATGGGTAGTAAAATAAATAAATAAATATAATTTATGATCTGACTTCTAATATCAGAGGATATTAATATTTTTAACTGATAGCGGTTACGTCTTTTACTCAAACAGCTTCAAATTTCCTTTTCAAGCGCCATCTTTTGATTACAGTGAATACTGCTTTCTGACTAGAAACCCTCGTCTAATTCTGGATCAACGCCAAGTAAAATCTACCAAGTACAATGAGATGGCGCTACTATTTCTGCAAACATTTATAAGAGAATAATTTAATGATAATTCTTATCAAACGCCTTTGTAGCTAGATAAAATAAAACGTAGCAAATACATTTCTATAATAGAAAAAGTTATTCAGAAATGGCCATATTTATGGAAGCTCCAAAAAAGGAAATTCATTTGCCTGTCAAATCAGGATTACGATTAATTATCATTAATTATAAAGGCGAATTAATTAGTTACTATCTCTATACCCGCGACTTGGTCAGGGTAGAATACTTGAGACGTCTTTGATTAACTTTAACAAGTGGTCATACAAACATTCGAAGAGTTTTATTAAAGCATTGTAATAATTTCTGGTCCGTTTTTGTCCATGACGACATCACATCACGCACGGTAGAAAGCCCTTATAAGAGTTCAAAAGCAATTTAAGTTATGTTTTTTTTTATCGGAGGGTAGAGTAGCCGGTGAGCTTGCACAATAATTGACCTAACACCTCGGTCAAAAGACAACGACGCACCTACAACATCTATGCTGTTTATAGGCCACGATTATCTCTTACCGTAAGGAGAGCTTTGTTCGCTTTCACAATAAAAATCTAGTCCTAGCCATGCGGATGGTTATTGGCGTAGTGCGTTTGCTAATTCGTCGACTTACGCACCAATAAATGTATGGTCTTTTGTCTTATTCATATTTCTCATGTCTCATTATTATATATGTCTTATTCTTGTCTTTATATGTCTTATTAAGGGCCGTAAAGTAGGGTTTTATAAAGTACGACTTCCCTTTTTGAATTTCGTTTCATTTATTATTACCGTGAGATATATCCAGCTGGTAATCGAAATACCGCTTCCGGCTATTATTGTTGTACACCTGTTCACATTTCCACTAGTTGAAACTGTTGAAATATCGGAATAAAACTGTCTTATCTAATTTTCCATATTTTGAAACAAATTGCAGATAGTAACGAAATTTAATCAAAATCTGTTTTGTATTTTTCTTTTGTGTAGGTACCTGTTGCTATTATGGAAAAAAGATTACTTTATTTTTATTGTTGTTTATTGTTATATTATATAAATTGTTATTTTTCTTAAGTTTAAAAAATCTAATGTATATTTGTTTAATTTATTCTTTATTGTACACATATTAAAGGTAAAAAAATACAAATAATAAATACTATTACTAACAGCTAACTTAAGATAAAAAGTATCTTCACGCCCATATCACCGAAGAGGTAGGCAGAGGCACAACCAGGGCACCCACGACTAGCCAAAGATACTAAGTCCCACAATGTGATAGGTGGCAAGCCTATCGCCAACCGGGCACACATCCTATCCCGAGCAAAATTTTTTTTATTAGAAAATCTGAAAAACACAATTGTAAAAGATAAAAAAATCATAAATAAAAAGTAATAGCCAATCTTTAGAATAAGTAAAAAAAGAAGAATGAGACTGTAAGCCTCTTCTACAAGCTATCCTAAACACGCCAATAGCGAGCACTAACACTAAGTACAATGTACTAAAGTAATATTTTTGTTAACAGCCCACCTATCAAAACACGTCGTCGCTTCACGAGAAAGTCGTCCCCGTCAAGTACACCAACACATCCTCGAGCTACGGCACCCACAACTCTAGTCATCCGGGACATTCCCCTGGGTACGGCAGGACCTCAGGCCGGGGACATCTGTCAGAGCTGGACACATTACTGGATGACCTGAGCAACGCCAGATACGGGAAATATGCAGAGAAGTCATACAATGATAGAACCGGTAAATATTTATGTGTCTAATACATTGTAAGTAATCGTATTGTCACAATATTTCACATTACCCGTAACTAGTGTTTGGTGGTATGAAATTTACGCCGCCTAGGGACACCAAAGGTGGTAATGGTGCCTTGCCAACCTGAAGCCGGGATGTTAGACCTCGGGCAAAAGTAAGTTTACCGGCTATCTTACTCCTGGAACACGTCAACGGCCCAAACCGGAACACGTCAACGGCAACCACGGACGTTGAGGCGGCAGAATTGGGTAAGACGGTGCTACCAATCCGGGCGAGTCACTGCGAAACTCTACCGCCTAATTAGATTTCAAGGTGCTAGTGACGGTACGCCTATGCTCGCCTTTTGCGAGCTGCATAGAATTAAGGCAGATGGTCTATTCTGCAAAAGAGCTCGGACTGACACGTGGATTACCGCTGTCCCTAATTTATTTCGTACAGAACCGATTTTTTTACGCACAGAAAGACATAACAAACAGACCTATTTCTTGCTGTAATGTAAAACGCTCACATATAATAACGATGTTACTGTTTCTTGATCAAACTTTGAACATGACAGTGGCAAGCACTGAGTTTATATCATTACTAGCACGCAAGATACTGATAACAATATAGGCTAATAGTTACATGATTCTTACACTTAGGCGGCATCAAAAGATATCAAATCTAGTTAATTTACTAGATTGTTCCAAAGCCCCTAGCGGCTGATAGTTTCGTCACGTCATAAGTAAAAGATAGCCTAACAAAATCCTAATTTTTAATTTATTTTATTTTACACTGAATTGACAAACAAAACAGAATACTATTTACCTCTTAGACCACTGAGGCATGAGGCATTAGATGTAATGTTCTGCATCTTAAACTTACTACATAAAAGATATATTGATATTTTGTTATGATATTGGAAGGCAAAAAAGGAGACGGCTACTAAATAAAAGAATACACAAAGAAAGTCCTCCCTATTTGACGTTGAGTCAGCCTCTTGAGTCATATTAGCCAACGCATCTATATTCAAAACGCATACATTGACGACATCACGGATATCATTTCTATAAATTACCATATCTGTGTCCTAGACATTCGACTTCTTCATCTTCTGTATATCATGTTCCAAAAATATAAACGATTCTAGAGTGAAATCTATATATTAATACGTGAAGCCAAAACTTTGGACCCCTTTTAACGAAAATTGCGCGGACGCGGGAGCATAAAATTTTGGCACACTTATAGTTTATGTGTAGGAGAAGAACGCTAATATTTTTCAATAATAATGCTTATAAAGTACAATAAATAAAACATTACACACACTACACATTTGATGATAACGATAAAAGATTGCAGATGGCGCACTAACTATTCATAAAGTTTAGTAGTTGGTCTTGAGAAATGAAGATGGCGTTTTTATCAACAAGATACTAAATTATGATCGAGTTACGACCAATGGGCGACCACTAGTTAAGTTAAACCCTGCAGGGCTAGCATGCGTAATATAGACTCTTTACTGTCTAGGTAGATGTTGGCAAAGTTCCTAAACTTTGATAACATTGCTGACTTGAGAACAATGAATGGAAGTCGTCGAAATTGTTTTAATGCGATCTTTACTATAACTGTTAACTCTCGTTTAAATCAGTACAACTTATGTCTGGGTCCTTTAATCAACGAACCTTAATACGTTAGTATAACCATTGGTTGTTTATCTATAAGTAACGAATCTTTGCTCATAGTTACACAAAATGCTTTGAGTTATCTATAGACAACGAACTACTGTAGTTAGTTTTTTTACAACTACAAAAAACTACCGTTCGTAACCAAAACGACTAGTTTAACCGAAAGTAAACAGCGGCTCCAATTTCATTATAGACGTGGTCAATGAATGTTGGACCTATTAAACAAGTCTATCTGGACCGGAACATGTGCAGCACTTTACCAACATTGGTCTTTTAGGTG
The DNA here is from genome assembly GCA_002245505.1 of Calephelis nemesis. Classification (NCBI taxonomy): domain Eukaryota; kingdom Metazoa; phylum Arthropoda; class Insecta; order Lepidoptera; family Riodinidae; genus Calephelis; species Calephelis nemesis. Next base: position 537,340 of record NJDD01000231.1, read on the forward strand.
ATGACCTGTAGGATCGGAAAAGACATTTTAAGAGCTCTTGAACACAATAATAACGAATTATTAACATGATGACACCAAAGGTGGTAATGGTGCGTTGCCAACTTGAGGCCGGGATGTTAGGCCTCGAGCATAAGTAAGTTTACCGGCTACCTTACCCTCCAAACCGGAACACGTCATAACTTTATGGCGGCAAGAATAGGTAAGGCGGTGGTACTAATCCGGGCGAGTCGCTGCTAAACTTTACCACCTAGTAGGATGTCACGGTGTTAGTGACGGTAAGCCTATCTCGTCTTTTACGACCTGCCTGGCAGATGGTCTATTCTGCAAAGGAGCCCGGACCAACACGGTCTTTGCTGTCTTGCATTCTTTTGTAGTGAGTAAAGTGAACCTTAATCACTAACACAAATATTGTCCTCGTCACAGACAGTTACCCAAGAACAAACGGCGCTACCAGCCCTGCCTCCACGCGGCCTACGGTCGACTCCCTGCTCGACCAGCTCAGCACAGACATAACTAATGGGTAAGTCTTATATTAACATATACCAAAAAGCGGGCGGAAAGTTTTTTTTTATACAAGTGAAAGCAAACGAGCTAGTGGCTCACCTGATGGAAAGTGATCAACGCCGCCCACGGGCATCCGCTACACCAGGAGTATCACAGATGCCTTGCCGACCTTTAAGGAATGAGTACGCTCTTTTCGCATAATACCGATCGATTTGGTTTTGGAATCTATCCTCCAATGTAGGTATCCTCGGTTACCTAACTCCATCGACATTCGCATTGTGTATCTGTTTGCGTAATATTTCACCTGCCATTATTTCCACCTGACCGAACTGACGGAGCAACTTTTACGTGCCAGGCTATTCGTCTTTGGAACTCATTGCCAACACAAAAAGGCCGAATCTATCAGGTCTTTTAGAAAATTATTAAAAAAATATTATTTAAATACGCAGAATACAACTTAGAGTAATATCCTTTATAGATTGTGCATTCCATTTATGTATGTATATTATTATATAATATATAAGTATATATTTATTTATTTAATGTATTATTACTTTGTTGGTATACGTATGATATACGTATTTTTGTAATTTTGTGCTTATTACATATTTGTATGTGTATTTAATGTACTTTATTTAAAGTGTGTGTTTTTTATAAAATAAAACATTATTTTTATTAGATTAACATAAGTTTCTTTTATGAAGCCCTGTCTTAGTTTTTAAATTACTTAAATTGTCTCCTTCACCCTAAGGTTGTCTGGCAGAGATCGCTCTGAAGCGATAAAACCGCTTTTGTGCACCCAAGTTAAATGTTATTATAAGTGTAAGACTGTGTATTTTTTTTTGTAAATTATGGTGCATAATAAAGTGTATTCATTCATTAATTCAACTAGTAGTCGTGTTGGTATGGTATTGACCTATTTAACCTACGCTGGCCTCTTATATGCTGCCAGGTAGACGGGCATGGCGTGTATTCTACACAGGAGACCCGGACCAAATTGGGACAAAACAAAATTCAAATTACCTAACGCTGTCAAGCCTACATAATTGAGAACCACTGCATGGTCAATTCTAATATATTGTGTCAACTTGTCGTTCATATGTAGGATAGCTCTTACAGTCCTTGCAAAGGATCTAACCAGTTAAGCATAAGAAATCTGCACTCAATTCAAAAAATATATATTATAATTAGTTTGATATTCATATACAGTTTCAATTTCATGAAGATATCTTAAATATACAATGAGAAAAAAAATTACGTGCAGAATTGTTACCCCTATTGTTCCCTTACTATAGGGGTTAGGGGTGTGAGATTAAGTGTATGGCTATTTTAGATAAAAAACAATATAAAGGAGATAATAAGCCTTCATCAGACGCGAGTACAGTTTTAATATGCTTAACTGGCTAGATCCTTTGAAACTCAAGTTGACGAGATTAAATCAACCCTTCACGGAAATGTTACGCAGAATTGGACCCCGAAGATAACGTCGTCATATTTATTATAATGCATTACTGCGACGAGTATAAAAATTGCTTAATTATATATTTGCAAATAAACAAATGACAACAGTCAGATGAAATTAAATGCTTCATTAGAGACGTTGACGGGGGCCGGCTGCCAAAACAACTTTAAAGCCAAAGTCGACTTTTATCTGCTTTACATTTCATAAGCTTTTATATTAAGCTCATTGTATTGGTTACTATACTCTTATTGTCATGGCTGATGAATTGTAGTAGGTATACGAGGACCTCATAATATATTGTTGTAATATTGGATAGTAGTACAGTTCGAAAGGCACTGCAATCAATATTCAAAGCTTAATCTGGTATATGTCAAAGTCTTAGACAATGTAGAGGAAAACCATAAAGGAAGAATTGTTTGGATTTTCGGACATACAGACGTAAAGGGAAACGAGGCTGCAGATAAACTGGCTAGAAAGGGATCAGATGGATTTCTTTTTTCAGAAGGAGTTTTCTTAAAACAAGACTGAGAGGAAAGTCTATTTAATTGGCTAAAAGCCACTAGTGAAGAGCTTGTAAGCACACTCGTTTCAAGGCTTAATGCCATACCTATTTCTTCGGTTGCAATCAATATGTATAGAAAAGAGATCAATGTTTTTGTCCCAGTTATAACTATTAACCCCGGCTGAAGAAACACCTTAGCAAGATGAGCCTTGGGAGACACCAAACTGGACGTCTTGCTTTGAATCTTGAGAGACAGCAATGCATGTTGGAAAAGCAAAGGAAAGAGCTCAATATTTATGTCCCACTTATAAAAATTCACTCCAGGCAAAAGAAATATCTATGTAAGCAAGATAAGCCTTGAGGGACACACAACTGGACGTCTGGCTTTGAATCTTAAGAGACAGCAATGCATGTTGGAAAAGCATAGGAAAGAGTTTAATATTATTGTCCTAGTTATAGCAATTAACCTCAGGCTGAAGAAACATCTTAGCAAAATGAGCCCTGAAGGACACCTAACTGAACATCTTGCCTTGAACCTTAAGAGACAGCAATGCTTGTTCTCCGCATTTTCGCTATGAGGGTACTTAATAAATCTACAAGATCTGGTTAGTCCCAATTGCACAATATATGTATAGTTCCTAAAGTGTTTTGGCTCTTGAAACTGGCATAAGCTTGCGTAAGCCCTACAACACAAAAATGTATATACATAATACTCCCGGCCGAAGTCGCCTCTGACAGATGTTTTATTGATTTACGATATATACGCCATACCTATTTATAATGGTAGTAACAAGCTACACATTTAGATCAATATTTTATTGAGTCCGTTCGACATGTGTCAAGCTTGCCCCAACGAAATATGAGTTTGTAGCAAGCTGGCTATGATATTAATAAACGCTCTACTGCTCCATATATCTGTATAAAGTAGTCGCCCCGGGATCGATATACGACTATTATTATTATAATTATGTTTGACATAGATTATAGGAAGTCTGTTAGAAGCTGCAATGTCCATTTACGAGATCCGGCCACAATGCATTTATTTCGCACACATTTTTTTTAGCAAAAAGTGAAAGGTTGAAAATAGCTTCTACGTTCAAGAAGTAAACTCATCCCTAAGAGATTTCCAGTTAACCTACAATGTTGTATAAATAAAAAAAATATGCTTACAAATCGTACAATTTAATATGTATGAATATGATGATGTTAATGTGAAAAAACGAACAAGCACACAGCTCATCTGATGTTAAAAGACAACCGTGGTCTATAGACACCGTAGATGTTATAGGTGCGTCATTGTCCTATGTCAAGGCCATCAGGCCTATCGTGCAAGTCTACCCTACACTCCAAACCAAAACATGACAGAGTAATTATGGCAGCAGGAATAGGCAAGGCGGATGATCCCTATGGGGGCAAGTTGCTGCCCAGCTCTCTACCACCCACTTTCTAGTTGGTGATGACCTATAACTTGTGTTCGCCTTTTACGAGCTGCCTGACAAGAAGGCGGAAGGTCTATTCTGCAAAGGTGCCCGGACCAACACAATCTAACCCCGAAGTAAGCAAACTAGGTATATGCTTGTGTTATGGGTGCTACTTGCTAGTCAACGTTTCTAACCGCTCTCAGAGACGTCAATTATTGACATTTGATATATCATTGAGATGATGGCGATAGGCTTTCCACCTTTCACATTGTGGGACTTAGTGTCTTCGGCTAGTCGTGGGTGCCCTGGTTGTGCCTCTGCCTACCTCTTCGGGAATATGGGCGTGAAGATACTTTATACTTTTATTGAGTCACAATTTAGAATGTAAAATGTCGTTTTTTTATGATATTGAAACACAAACAAGCAGACGGATTTCCTGGTGGTAAGAAATTCACGTCGCCTAGAGACACTAAAGGTGGTAATGGTGCGTTGCCAACCTGAGGCCTCGATTAACAGTATGCTTACCTTCTTGTTTACCTTACCTTATTCTTACCTTATTGCTTACCTTATTCTCCGACCGAAATACGTCAACGGCAAGCAATGGCGTTATGGCGGCAAGAATAGGTAAGGCGGTGGTACCAATCCGGACCACCTAGTAAGACCTAACTTAGTACTCAGCATAGTACGGTAAGCCGATGCTCGTCTTTTACGAGCTGCCTGGCAGGAAGACAGATATATGGTCTATTCTACAAAGGAGCCCGCACCAACACGGGGAAAGCTTAATGATGTAGAATAAATTTAACAAACACTCAGACCCGGAAACGCTGATATCTAAATATTCGTCACTCAAAAACCTACCCCGTCGGGTATCAAATCCCGGGGCTCGTGTCGCCTGGATGCTTGATCCCTCGACCAATGAGGTGGCAAAATCAAAAGGTATGAAAAGGAAAAAGTCATGAATGTAGAGGCAGGCTTGTAAGTATCATAATACTTTATTAGAACTGGAAACCTCGCAAAGAACTTGACGTGAAGATATATCTGTATGTATTCCCACATTTAATAGTAAGAATTGTGTATAGATACATAAGACTAACTAAATATTAACCTACTCTTAGTTCAACTAGTAAACTTACATCTGTATCATCTGTTTCTTACCATCAGGGAAGGCGCATGCTTACTCGCCGTTTTGTCACATAAAAATTGGAGGCTAGAGTAACGCAAAACCTAAGCAAGGGCTTCCTTTGACGGGGTCTGCATTGGCTCAAACCTTTAGACTCTCAGATGACGACCGTTAATGACTATCTGGCGTTCCTTCCTTTTATTTTCCTTGTAATCCCTTAAAAAGTGACTTTACAGTGCTTTAAGCGTGTACGCTTACCTAGTATTCAATGTGGCGGAAAAATAAATGTTTTTAAAAAAGAGTTTAAAAAAAACTACTAATTTGTAAAAAAATATTTCATTTTTTCTATTCCATTACGCAAAGAAGATTGGCAGTCTTGACATATTACGCAAAAAATATAAAAAAGGCTACCTGTCGGTCCAGCCAGTAAACAAGAAGCGATGACAGCAATACGTACAGTTAGCGGCTATTATTTGGCGTAGATCGCGAAAGCGCCGCAGGGCCGTGTGAAAATCTATGTGTATTTTGGTCTGACGTTCTGAAATAGATTTGTCTACTGGAACACGCCAGTTGTTGTAGCGGCCATTGAAATCGGAAGCTATCTACTGAATTATGTCGGCCATTAATTGATGTGTTTTTGTTATAAACATGTTATAATAACTTCTCTCTCTTTCTCTCTATGGATAAATTATGCCAATTGATAAGAGAGATTCACTTTAAAACAGATGATCCGATTTTAAGAAAAACAACATTGAAAAAGATTAGAACTCAGGAAAGTACGGGAAAGTTCAATTTCGAGGCTAAGCCCAGGGAGATAATTTTTTTTACATTATTTTGACACTGATTGTCGCCCACAACTTCGTGAAAATTTCAGAGTTCACTATAGTTCTGCTTTGTCTTATAATAATTATTTTATTAGTAATTTTGTAAAACTCTGGAATTCACTGTCTTATAAAATTCGGGACATTCAATCTCTGGCAGTCTTCAATTAGAAAGTCCTTCCTTCTATTTTGAAGTAATTAATTAATATGATGTCACTTTAGTAATAATTATTATTATATTAGTGTTTGTATATTAAGTCTTTGCATTGTACACTCTCTACATTTCTTTTAAGCATTTTCTCCATTTTTGGTTTGCTTGAAGAAATCTCTTTTTTAATTATACCTACACCTGTATTTTGTATAAATTTACATATTGACTTGTGTTGAGACTTTTGTGTACTTACAACAATAACTTACAAAAAAAATGAAATAAATAAATATTTCATAAATACCAGAAAAAACTTCATAAACGCACAAGCTTGTAGTTTAAATTGTAAAAGAAAATTTACTTTACTCTCCAAACCGGAACACGATGGCGAGCACTGACGCTATGGCGGTAGGATTCAGTAATACGATAGTGATAATCATGCAGTCGTAGGACTCTATCAACAAGACTGGCTGATCAATCATGAAAAAGCTGCGTCCCGCCTAAACTCAAAATACGCTCACACATTCTTTTTTTATTTTTTTTATGATATTGGAAGGAAAACAAGCAGACTGATTTCCTGATGGTAAAAAATTAACGCCGCCTAGAGGCACCAAAGGTGGTAATGGTGCGTTGCCAACCTGAGGCCGCGATGTTAGGCCTCAAGCAAAAGTAAGTTTACCGGCTACCTTACCCTCCAAACCGGAACACGTCATGACGTTATGGTGGCAGGAAGAGGTACGGCGGTGGTACCATTCCGGGCGAGTCGCTGCGAAACTCTACCACCTAGTCAGATGTCATGGTGTCAGTGACGGTAAGCCTATGCTCGCCTTTTACGAGCTACCTGACAGGAGGGCAGGTGGTCTATCGAAGGAGCCCGGACCAACACGTTGCCAAATATTATGGTTAATTTTAAAATATCAACAACAATGACCAAAATAAATTTCTAACTCCAATTAACTCGTACAAGTATATTTACTTTGTTAATACTAATTGTTCTTGGCACAAAGCTACTTTTATGTACGTCTTCGCGTACGTAATTACACTCCAACAAAACTATACACCAGGTGTTTAGTTTCTGTCAGATTTGACCGTTTCTGTCAGATTTATTATTCATATTTCACAATTCCACAAATTGTTCCGCTGATAGTTTTGGCGGGAGTGCCCTCAATTCCGTCAAAAATTAATATGCACTTTCCGTTTTAATAATACACTTGCCAAAACATCTAAACATGCGAAAAGATGGGAGCGAAGGTTATTTCGACATTAATAGACCGAAACTACTGACCCAATTTATTTTTTTCTTTTAATATTATAAATTCCTCTGGTAGAGTGCTGTGTAGGCCCCGGATAGGGATCCACCGCCTTACTTGTTCCTGCTACCATTATGGCTTTGTCATGTTCCTGTCCGGAAGGTAGTGGCGCACCTGTAACATCTATGGTGTGTATAGGCAACGGTTGTCTCCTTCCATTAGGAGACCTGTGTGGATGTAAGCTGACTTATCACATAAAAAATATATTCGGAGGTTATTTAGGATATGTTTACATGGTATTTAAGGATGAAAAGACAAACAAGCATTCTTTGTATTTCCATCCTGTTGAGCAGGATGCTTTGCAGAATAGACCATCTGCCTTCCTGCCAGGCAGTTAGTAAAAGGTGAGCATAGGATTACCGTCACTAACACCGTGACATCTCACTAGGTGGTAGAGTTTCGCAGTGACTCGCCGGGTTGGTACCTCCGCATTACCTATTCCTTCCGCTATAACGTCCAATGCTTACCGTTGACGTGTTCCGGTTCCAAAGGTTAGGTATCCCGGCCTTAGTAAATTTCTTACTATCAGGAAATCTGTCGACTTGTTTGCCTTCCATTATCATAAAAAAACAGTTAGGTATTCTAATGGTAAAACAATATAGGTTGCTTAAAGACTTCAAAGATGGTAGTGGTGTCTTACGCGTGGTTGGAGTACTATGCATCAGGGATGCATTAGACTCGATATATCGACGCAAATAATATGCGATATTTGACCCATTTGAATAGGATTTTTGGGTATTCATTATTCACTTATGGAACGACTTAGTTTTAAAATATAAATGTTGAATGTTATTCAGAACAGAAACACCAGACGTTTAATTAACAACTATTGTTTTTGTCAACAGTCGTGCATCTGTGTCTCCCGTCCCGCCATCTTCTGGGACCCTCCCTCGGCCCGGCACGAAGCAGGTGACGGTGACGGTGCAGGAGACCGTGGTGGAGCCCGCGCAGTCGCAGGCGGCCTACCACCAGCCCCCCTCCACGGCGCCGCGCCAGTACCACGCCTCCAGCGCCACCAAGGAGTTGGACGACCTCATGGCTTCCTTGTCCGACTTCAAGGTGAGTTGGGCGAATATTATGCTATCTCAAGCTTTTTTTTATTTATTTTTTTTTTATAGAAGAGGAGGCAAACGAGCAGGTGGGTCACCTGATGGAAAGTGATCACCTCCGCCCACTAACATCCGCAACACCAGGAGGATCACAGATGCGTTGCCGAAAAAATTTTGTATTATAGGAAGGCAAACAAGTACACGGATTTCCTGATGGTAAGAAATTCACGCCGCCTAGAGACACCAAAGATGGTAATGATGCGTATCATCTTTGGTAAAACCTTAGGTCAGGATGTTAGGCCTCGAGCAAAAGTAAGTTTATCGGCTACCTTACCCTCCGAACCGGAACACGTCATGACGTTATGGCGGCAGGAATAGGTAAGGCGGTGGTACCAATCCGGGCGAGTCGCTGCGAAACTCTACCACATAGTCAGATGTCACGGTATTAGTGATGATAAGCCTATGCTCGCCTTTTACGAGCTGCCTGGCAAGAATTCAGATGGTCTATTCTGCAAAAGAGCCCGGACCAACATGGGGAAAAAGCTGACGGGAAGCTGTGCAAACGCTTCCAACATTTTGTTATATTTGTGTAATTGGTCCAGGAATATTTATATACTTTATTTATATTTTTATAGGCATTACAGGAAACATGTGTAACTGGTTACGGAATAGGAGCGTCACAGTATTTATGAAAATACTTGAAAAAGACGGAAGTTCTCAATTTACTTGTATTTTTTGTGTTTTTAGATGGTTAAATTTTGAACATTATTCATTTATTGAAATGAAACTTCTTTAGAATCGTTCTGATTTCTAACCGGATGCAACGGAAAAAAGACAGGTAAGAGACACAAATACAAAAATGTGTAGGATTATAGATATTTATCTCAATCTTTTGGCGATTTACTGACGTTTCACTTCTATCGTGTGTTAATCGCACGCACGCCCTTTTTTTAAAGCTCGTGTTTCTTTTTGAATGGAGAAAAAGTCAGTTTTTCCCTATGTTGGTCCAATCCATATCATAGATCATCTTGCTTCCAGCCAGGCAGCTCGGCAAAAGGCGAGTAAAAGCTTACTGTCACTAATATCGTGACATCTGACTAGCTGCTTAATAGCGACTCGCTCTATTTGGTACCACCGCCTTACTTTTTTTTAGAATGACTAATTTGTTGCTAATTTCGCGATTTTTACAACTTCACCGAGCTTTAACCGCATTCCCTGTTTCTGTCGCCATAACGTTAGTCCTTCCCTTTGACGTGTTTCGGTTCGAAGGGTAAGGTAAACGGCCAACTCGCTTTTGCACAAGGCCTATCGAACTTGGCCCTAGGTTGGCAATGCACAATTACCACCTTTGGTGTCTATAAATTAAGTAAATTTTGTATCATCCAAAAATTCGTCAGCTTGTTTGCCTTCCAATAGAAAGATTTTTTTAAGGCAAGATAGATCACCTCACAGACATCAAATATTTTAATGGTGCTTTGTTGGAATTCCGAGGGCCTTTCCTAAGTTTTACTGCCCTAGAAACCGCAACATCCGATGGCAATCGCTGCCATTACCATAGCAGGAATAGTTTAAAGGCAACGGTGACCAATTCGGCGAATTGTCACAACATTAGTAATATAAAGATTACCTCGTAAATCGTTGTGAAGTTGTTTAAAAGATTTATAAAAATAAAAATTCAAACATCAAATCAATCCCAGAATCAATTTGCAAAGTAAAAACGCTACTTGTGGCTAACCTTTATACGCATTTCAAACTATAAAACTTTACAGTTTAAAAATAACGTTTTATAGTTTGAGAGAGACTAGAATCAAAACTGTAATATTATTTTTAAATCTGCAGCTATATATCATATTTATGGTACGCAGATACATAACCGGTAGTTATTTATGATTTATTTTCCAGTCAAAATTGAATGATAAAAGTTTTATGTTACTCAAAATTAACAAAATCAGTAATTCGACTGAATAATAGTTGTATGTTGAAGGCCTATGACAAGTACCAAACATTATCTAAGGCCGGCGAATAATCTTGATATTTGTGGACAGCTGCCATTGCGTGGATCTCATTTTAAGTACCATTAAGATTACAGATAAACCTGTTGAATTTTCATTCACTAATGGCTTATTTACCGAACATTGGTATTTATTGTTCCCTCGCAATGTTTTGATCGACTCCAGCTAGTTCGTTAACAATAACAATAATATTGAGAAACTCCTGTAAAGTTTAAAGTTGCGCGGCATCTGTCACGGCCACCTCGGCACACTGCACTACAGATTTCCCGTTTATTATAATATTTACTACTCGCCTTTCTTGGTCCACGGCTATTTCCAGCCGAATCGACGACCGCCGCTCCAGCAATACCGTCATCTCTTTCGCGCCCGCTGAAAAGCTTATGGCTAAAGATAGTCCCGCCAGTTACATCATAATCGTAGTGGGGCCAAGAGTTTATAATATTAGAGTAGATAGTCAAAGATTTTACTCGGACCGCATTCGCTCCAGTCGCCTTCGACCAGCCGGTTACCTCCCGTACGTTTACATCGTACACTAGTAACGTTCATTCAAATTGACTCGTATCACGTTCAAATACTTTGAACTTGATGTCAGTCTATTTTTCTTCTTTCTTCAGGTGTCCGACGTAGCGGCTCCTGGGGAAGCTGGGACGCACGTGTACAGAGAGAAGCGTGCGTGGCAGGAACACTACCGCAGCAACCCGCGGCAGCCAGAATCCGCCTCCCTGGAACATATGCTCGGATCCCTTCGAGCAGACATGAGCCGCCAAGGAGTTCAAACCCCTCAGAAAGGATGCTGCAACGCGTGTGAAAAACCCATCGTTGGACAGGTGGATTATTGTGCATTAGTGCCGGATTAACAGCAAGAGTCTTTTTCAGCCTCGTGCCTTTACCCAGCACCGGTTATAAATACAGGGCTCTTGTATTCGAACCCTTCGCTGTCTTATCCGGCATCATTGTGTGTTTGTGAGGTTTCTTGACGAATTGAAACTATAACTTGGACATTTTACTGCAGGTGATCACAGCGTTGGGACGAACCTGGCATCCCGAGCACTTCACATGCGCTCACTGCAATCAAGAACTAGGCACGAGGAATTTCTTCGAAAGGGACGGAAGGCCTTACTGTGAACCGGACTACCATAACTTATTTTCTCCAAGATGCGCCTATTGTAATGGACCTATTCTCGATGTAGGTATCGGCAAGCAAGCAAGACTTCTCTGAGAAATTGAGAGTGGTCTTTTCACGTCTTTTTTTGTTTACAGAAATGTGTAACAGCACTTGAGAAGACGTGGCATACGGAGCATTTCTTCTGCGCTCAGTGTGGGCAACAATTCGGGGAAGAGGGTTTCCACGAAAGGGACGGCAAACCATATTGTCGTGCTGACTATTTCGATATGTTTGCCCCCAAATGTGGCGGATGTAACAAACCAATCATGGAGAATTACATTTCCGCTCTAAACACACAATGGCATCCAGATTGTTTCGTCTGTAAGGTTGGTATCACTCATTGCTGGATTCCAAATTTCTATGACAGGTAAAGTATTCTGCAATACGCCAGGTCAAGTATGGAGTCGTCTCAGCAAAAAATGACTTATAAGAAATTTTAAATATGTTGTTTTTACACAGGACTGCCAAAATCCCGTCAAGGGAAAAACTTTCTATGCCATGGAAGGAAAACCCGTATGCCCGAAATGCGTTGGTGTCGATGAGGAAGAATAATGGATGCCCAACCAATCCCTGACCCTTAAAACGGATGCTTCCCCCTTTTTTTCAGCTAATCTCGCCTTAACTCTGGCGTAACAATGTAAACATGAACCAAAACACACTAAACATTTAAAAACAAAAACAATTCTAGTCTCAACATACATGATAGGGATATTTATGTAATATATTTTTGTAATGTAATATTAAGTTTTTAATAAAGAAATAAAAACAAAAAAAAACAAAACAAAAACAAAAATCTTAATTTAAATAGATTAGATCGGACGCTTGATGTGTCCGTTCGTTCAAGGTCACGTGCGTGTGCGCATGTGGGCGTGGCAATGACCTCTTATCAAATGCATGGAAACATCTGCAAAAAAAGGGGAAAATAGGTAAAGCGGGTCAAGTGCTCTCGTGTAGGGTTACCCGGACAAACTGACCTAAAAATAGAGCAATGACGTCACGGGAGACTAGGTGGCTAATAGAGAGCAGCCCGCTTTGTTTGTAGGCCAGCCATTGGGGCTATTTCTGTCGCGGTGCACTTTCTATGTGCTGTCGTCACGCGGTAAATGTACCAGGAAAAAAATCGTTTATTACTGAGTAATTAAAAATTTTCACTCGTAATTGAAAACAACAAAAATGTGTACAATAAAGTAATTAACAGCATTAAATTATCAAAGATACATATATACAAATGTCAAGATATATATAGAAAAATAAAATAGGTTAAAAAAGGCGATAGATTTCAAAAATCTGACATTTCTATCAAAATTAGTTCGCTGTTATGTTTACCTACTATTTATGGTTTACTTCATGAACTAAAGCTTATAACTTTTTACATAAAGCCGACTTTGTAATATAATCACAATAATCTAGTCCAAAACTTTAGTTTTCAAACTTTATCAAACAGAACCACAACTATTTTACATTATATGTTAAGTATTGATTATTGACAATAAGTTATATAAACCTCAATAAAATCCATCTATACCATAAATATATACCAAGTATATCACTTACTTACTATCTTTGACCAATCTTATAACTATGACAATAATTAATAGAAAAAAATAATTAATTGTTCTCTAATTTAATAATGTCGATTCATTGATTTACTTTTAATATACAATATACATTTCTACCACACTTTTATGAACACTGACGGTCCAATTCAAAAAATATAATTTATTCCAAATCGACGACTATTTTGCGTTTATTTATATCAAGAGACCTTAGATCATTTCTTAGAGTTACCAAATCTAGTTCTGGACACTGAATTCGCTCCTATACCTATTTCGATATTCAATTTTCAACTCTAATTAAATTCATACATTCGTACTTTTCTTTATAAGTGAAACAGTGCTATCGCAGGAATAAATATTTTAGATTTTTTATGTAAATAAACGAGGAAGTTAGTTGGTAATATAAATTATAATAAGTCACTGATAAATGGACATGTTACATTCGTTTACGTAACATTTTTAAATGTAATTGGCACGATTCCATTTATCCACTGGATATTTATCTCAAGACTATTATTTACATTGTGCGCAGCTAAGAGTTATAGCCTGTGAAGATCCATTATACTTACAAAGATTGATTATCTTTACAAACATAATACAGGAAACAAATCCCTAGATAGTTTAAAAATAATAATGTTAAAGTGTTTACTAATTGGATTTATCCGCAATATTTATTATTTATTGCACACATAACATTACCAAAACGTTTACATAAAGAAACAGTATAACTAATGGCAAAGATTATCGCCAGTAAGAGAGACACCAAAACAAAAATGTTCTTAGACTTGGTGTATTGTAGAGTATAAAATATGGTCGGACATAAAATACAAATTATTGAAATAAATATACCTAGATATGCATAGACAATATAAACTTTTACATAATTTATAATATTACTGGCCACTAGTTAGATTGATTTGTTTAATCAAGTCTACCAACGATACTCCACGCCGTAACTAAAATAAAGTATCTAAGTCCACATCCCCGAAAATTAGGCAAAGGCATAACCAGAGCACCCACGACTAGTCGAAAACACTAAGTCTCATAATGTGATACGTAGCCTGTCGCCAACCGGACACACATCCAATCCCCAGTAAAAAATTTTTATTAGAAAATTGGAAAAAAGTCGTTTTCTTATTGTTATACTTAAATACACACATCAAAACCATGAAGTTATGTTACTACTGCAGGTTCCACTCATTACGAAGAACTGAAGGGTTACTCTTGAATCTCTATTTAAAGCAAACTGTAAATTGCAATCGTATAGGTCATTTTAGGTACCCTTAAACACAATACTAGCAAATTGTTAACATTCAATTAATAAGGAACAATAAATTATTTTAACGAATTAATTTAATTTATATTGGAACTTAATGTTAATAATTCGCTAGTACTGTGTTCAAGGGTAGATACTCTAGCGAATGTGATAAAATGACACATCCGAATCCAATTTCCAATTTTCATGAAATCGAGATTCAAGAGTAACCCTACTGATATCATTTCTAAATTTTGCTGGCTTTGTCTGGTGTACCGGCCTTTTGTTTTACTTTGTTGATTAAAGTCACAAGAGAGTTTTTTTTACATTAGAGAAAATTAACAATATGTACTTGTTAATTGACGTCAGATCTTTGTTAGGATTGTAACCTCCAGTTGTAAGAATGCTTCATAATTCAAACATTTGAAATTAAATCGTATGCTTAGTAACTTTTTATATTTTACAAAGTTTTATAAAAAGTAGAATTTGTTTCTCAATCTTCAATATTCGTTAAATTCTGCAAAACGTACATAAACACGCTCTTTCTTTTATTTAAAAAAAATGAAGGAAGTACATAATATTAATTTTTGGCGTTAATGACAGTGTTGCATTTTTATAAGATTACCCTAATTCACTTACGAGAATTGTAAGGCTTGTTTCACTATTATTACTTTTTACATTTCTAGCATATAAGCTTAGCTAGCGTCATCCTCGTTTTAAAGTATAACCATATAAAAACTTCAGTTGCCAGATATTTTTTTTTTGTCAGACGCCTGACCCATTTTAGTTTTGGAATGTCGTGTAATAAAACTTTAATAAGAAGCTTACTAAAATCGATACGACAGGAAACTGTCTTGGCTTAAAAGCTGGCTTGGTAAAAAAAATATTTTCCTTTTTCGAAAGGGAGAAGATAGTACTTCGTTCGCTTTCGTTTATTTGGTCTGTGCCTGGTATTACAATAATTGTGAACAAGAAAAGCTGCTATCTTAATGCAGACAACTGTAAAATTGTATTGAGCGAGGCATAAGTTTTTCTGCCGCGACACATGGTCTGTTCATGGTATCTTTATGGCGAGAATTCAGCGCGGGTTTGACATGCGTATATATATTTTTGAGTCAGTAAAAGTGATGATTTATTTCCAGGAATGCCGAGAGCCGTTCCACGGCGGGTCGTTCTTCGAGCACGAGGGCCAGCCGTACTGCGAGACCCACTACCACGGCAAGCGCGGGTCGCTGTGCGCGGGCTGCCACAAACCCATCGCGGGCCGGTGCATCACCGCCATGTTCCGCAAGTTCCATCCCGAGCACTTCGTCTGCGCATTCTGTCTGCGGCAGCTCAACAAGGGCACGTTCAAGGAGCAGAACGACAAGCCCTACTGCCACACCTGCTTCGACAAGCTTTTCGGATAGTTTCAATCAGACCTGGTGTAATGACTAAAACTGCCGTAATCAGAGCTAAATAAATATGAAATATACAAAATCGTAACAAAGTCTGTCCTTTGATAAATCATAATCGTGAATCGCAAATATTAGGGTGACTTTACACATGCGATTCCCTCGCTGCATTTTTTTGTGTTTTTACTTTCCGGTTATGTAATACAGTCCTAGTAACATGCGTTTTGGAACCGTCAGATCTAAAGCAGAGTCAACAATGTTAAATAAACGATTAATATTTATTTTTTATTGTAACAAATATCAAAGCCTTTACCGTCTCACTGGTGAAGTGGCTAGCGTACACGCCTAACTGCATAGACCAACCGCGAGGTTTGGGTTCGATTCCCGATGGGGACAGGCATTTGTGTGATGAACTTTTAGATGTCTGCATTTCCAGGTCTGGGTGTTTATTAAATGTATTCTGGTATCTATTCAAGTATTTCTATGTATTAGTATCGTTGACTAACACCCATAACACAAGCATATAATTTGCTTACTTTGGGGTTAGATTCAATTTGTGTAACTCGTCCAGGGATATTTTATTTATTTTATGTATTTAAAGCAGTTACTTGACGATTCCCGTGATGTGCTCATTATTTATTTGACTTTTTGCGCCTTCATTTATTATAGCTTTGGGGCCATCCAGAAATTACGTCACACGTTAATGGGGGGGGAGGGTATCATCTTAATGTGACATTATGTGACAAGGGGCAGGGGGGGGATCGAAAGCCTTGTGACGTCACATTATAAAATACTAGAACACGAAATTTACATGTGAACTAACTTCAATTACTTCAACGTTGGTCATTAGTTTAATACCAACAATCACCATAATGGAAACAACATTAAACATGCAAAACATACTATTACTTTCTCACTTTTAATGCAAAGCTGGAAATACTTATGTATGTATTATGTAAACAAGTTGGAGTTCAGTGTTTTTGTTTTTTGATACATGCATAAGTTTGAAAAATGTGTTACGTCACATTAGGGGGACGGGTTTCTAAAAATGTGACAACCTGTGACAAGGAGGGGGGGAGGGGTCGAAAAGTTGTAAAATTCGCTTGACGTAATTTATGGATGGCCCCTTTCGAATCGAGAATATGCGTGCCTCTAATTATTAACGTCGATAATAGTACACATAATCGCAATACAAAGATTGCGTATTTAAATGAAAGAATATAATATTAACTGTTTAAGATAAAAATGAAAGAAATATAAATATATGATTCCAAGATTTGATGTGTTGTTAATTATTGTGTATTTGTGATAGGGATATTGTAATAATGCATATAACTTTATTGACAATTTCCTACGGCATAACCTTTTTTATAAAAGTCGGGAGCGTGACGCTTTATTTTACTAATGCAGCAATATTATTTCAGCTATATATTTTATTTTCTTGTTTCGTTCACAATTTCAGAAGTAGTGCTTCGAGATGTCACAGTAAAGGTTCTGAAGTATATTATATTGCTTCTGCCATCTATAAGATCATATGAGGCCAGCTTTTTAAAGTGAAAGCATAAATGTAAGTGTTAACAAAGCTTAACTGAGTAATTTTAAGTCTACAAAATAAGACTCCCTTTGTAACTTCTTCCTGGAAGACACAAAACTGCAGAGTGCACAGCAAATGTTGGACAAGATTTTGAAAAGAAAAGAAAGAAAGAAAATGTATTTATTTGCGGAATATGTGTGTTAAGGTTGTTACAAAATTATTTAAGTTTTCCAACATATTCTACCAATATTTTTAAAAACTGATTATTTAGTTATATGTATACACAATATTTAAATATTCATTTAACAAATAGTTTTATTCTTATTACAATTTAAATTATAACTTACAAACAATTTTAAAATGTTAATAATTTTAACCCTGTCTACCGTAAACTTGAATACGATATGTTGTAATAAAGTATATGCCGTAAGGAACTGTCAGCTTCCGAGGTGCCATAATGCGGTGCCAGTTTATCGTAGCTAAGGCTCAACTAGGGCCTTACCGTGACGCCCTAAAGCAAAATCACTTTCAATAATATAGCAATATTAATTCAATATTATTTCAATCATATAGCAATAATATTTAATAGTATATTATCAACAAAAACATGTATGTTTTGTATGATTGCGTACCCAATAAAGTCGCTATTTGTCGAAAACAGTTCTTAGTATCTATATATTAATACGTGATGCCAAAACCTTGGACCCTTTTTAAGAAAATTGCGCGGACGCAGGAGCATAATATTTGGCACACTTATAGTTTATGTGTAGGAGAAGTGCAGAACGCTAATATTTTTCAACAATGGTGCTTGTAAAGTACATTAAATCAACAAATAAAACATCACCCACACTACCATGCATTTGACACACACAAACAAATATATTGATGATAACGATAAAAGATCATAGATGGCGCACTAAAAAGTTTGGAAACAAAGTAATTGGTCTTGAGCAATGAAGATGGCATTCTTATCAACAAGATATTAAAATTCATTATGGTCGAATTTCGACCAACGGGTGACCACTAGTTATAATAATATGGCTTTATGACGTCACAGTGACGGACCCTTTGTGTTCACGCATCCCTAATTTTAAGTATTTTTTTAACTCATTAATTCCATTGTTATGCTTCGCTTACAATTTAGTTTCAGTTTAGTTAACAGCGTAAGTGTTACTGTTTTAACTTTTTAAAGCTATTCCATGGGTTATTGGTGACATCGATTTACGTATTTCACTTTTAGTTAGCTCAAACTGAAATCTTGTGTTTCACAAAATATTACTTATATAGCGTTTTTTCTATTTTTATTCCTTTTTAAAACTTATCAAATTCATTTTGAATTAAGAACCATTCGGAATATCTTCAATTGGTTCTAAGGGCTTAGCCTAAAAGCTTTGGCTACCGCCGTCTTTGGACGAGCGTTATGTATTATAATAAGACTAACCATAATGGCCTATTAGCACTAAGTTCACTGAGTCATATTAAGTAATATTTTTAAATACTATCGACTAGATTTGCAATATCAAAATTTACATTAGCATAGCATTGTTGATTAAATAACTGTATAATAAATATAAATGACGTTTAAAAGGAATTTATTTCAGATAAAAAATAGACCGGGCAGGTGCCGTCATAATACCCATCTCATCGAATACAAGCATAAGACATAACCGACTCAAAATGAGCAAAAGTAACATTAAAACATGTTGATTAACTTACGTGAATTTGCAGGTATTTTCAATTTTGTCTGGAAGTTTTTTAATGACGAAAAAGGGAATTTTTTAATGACGAATATATAAAGTTGCTAATTTAAAAAAAGGACAAAAATTACCAGACTAAGCTAAAGCATACCAAGGTTACTCGATAAAATAGGTTTACCGATGGTACCAACCCGGTCTAGTGGATATATTCAACTTGATTACCTGCCTAATAATTCAGTTAAACAAACATAGCGCTTGATAAATAACAAAATGTGAAACCCAGGAGCTTGAAAGCAACTGTTGTATTTATTTTAAAGTATTTTTCCTTTAACTCAATCACTGAATGTTGTTTTGTATAATAAATGGAACATGTAAATAAAATGATCTTTATATACTAAGTCTAGAATTTTCCATGTGATCAAACTAAAATGGTGTTCGGTATTAAATTTGTAAAAATTAGATTCAAATTAATATGTGATGTACAATTCGGTCTAGAAGTGTCATGGACGTTAGAGAAATACAATGTATATATAATAAAATCTATATTACATCAAATGCCATTTTTATTTTTATTTTTTATTTTTTGAATGGCCAATTTGTTGCTAATTGCGAACTTCACCGGGCTATAACCATTTTTATCGTTTTTGATTGTTGGATTCAAGAAAAAAAGTTAAAAGTCCGTCGTGAAGAAACAAGTATTCATATATTTTTTTGTTTTTTTTTATTCACTGTGTCTATTTTTTTTATTATATGAACTGTGTCCAATGTCAATGTTAAAGCTTAGACTAGTTATATAACCATATTTTGTCAACGTTTTTTGTTACAATAGCAGAAAATATATGCATTTGATTAAACGCTTTTCAAATAAATATTTATATGAAGTTAAATCTAAGTTGATATCTTCCATTAGTATTAAAACTTAAAACTCTGTACAGTTTGCTATATTATGTTTAATAGTTTTTTTTTTTTTATTGTGTCCACTCTGTAAATGGAAATGTTAAGAAAAAAATTGAAATAAATTCAGTTTTAAGGCCACTTTCAATAGATTTTAAAACTCAGAACTAAAACTAGAACAGAACTAACTTAGAAATGTATAAAGTTTGGGTTTCGCCTCTGTGGTCTAGCGGTTCAGTTGTTGGACTTGACTGCAAGAGGTCCTGGGTTTGAATCCCGGGTCACCAACTAAAATAAAATTGGGATTTTCCAGATAAAAAAAACGTTGCTCGGGATCTAGCCGGGACCTAGTGTCTTCGGCTAGTCGTAAGTGCCCTGGTTGTGCCTCTGTCTACCTCTTCGGGGATATGGGCGTGAAGATACTTTTTTTTGGTTTTCTACTAATAAGTTTTGGTTGTTTTGTTGTTGTACTCATACACACATACAGGCAGACACTTCATACTTATAATACGCCTCTTTTTTGTAGGGGGTTAAAAGAAGAAAGTAAGGTACTGTACTAGATAAGTTAGTACAAATAAACATTATATCAAAAGTGGCCTTATAATATACATTGAGTGCCAAAATATGTGATGTTCTCTATAATATTTTGATTTATGTCGCACAAACCATTTCTATCGTGTAATATTTTTTACAAACCATCAATAATTACTAAAAAATAAATGGTTTCGCGATTTAAGTCTTAAGCGAAATATTTTTATGAAGTTATGACGTCATAAATGGATTTTCATGGACATTTAATTTTATTTTGTGACGCAGTCCAAGCTTGTTTTACTTTTATTACGCGTGTAGATAAAATTATGTGGTGATAATGTGTAAAAATAATTGATTTGTAAAAAATAGAAATCGCTCATTGTAATCGTAGGAAGGCATAACTTAACCGAAAGTTTAACTGATGGTTTGGATTGTAAAATTAGATGTAACGTGATTTTATTGAATCTGTAATATTTAACAAATATATTTAATGTTTTTAAACTGTGTTTATTATTTTTTCTGACATTCATATTAGGTCGCCTCTGTGGTCTAGCGGTCCGGGTGTTGGACTTGGCTGCATGAGGTCCCGGGTTCAAATCCCGGGTCGGGCAACAAAAAGAAAATTGGGTTTTTTCAATTTTCTAATAAAAAAAAATGTTGGTCGGGATTGGAAATGTGCCCGGTTGACGATAGGCTTGCCACCTATCACATTGTGGGACTTAGTGTCTTCGGCTAGTCGTGGGTGCCCTGGTTGTGCCTTTGCCTACCTCTTCGGGGATATGGGCGTGAAGATACTCATATTAGATAATACATATATACATAACTTCATCCCAAGTCTCTTACTGGGTATGCAGAGAGTATCGAGTGCCAATTCTCACGATCCACGAACAGGCCATGTTTGGCTTCTTTTACATTAATTTAACATTTTCATACAAATACGCCGGTTTCGAAGACTCTTGACATCACCTTCGGATAATATCCGACCTATTTGATTATTGATATTAGATAATATACACATTTTATGCATTAGATTATCAATAAACATTGACACAATTTGATATAATATGAAGTATTCCGGATTGCTAAATCAAAGTTGCAACCATCATCAACGGAGACTATAAGCACAAACTGTTTTGGTTTTTTTAAAAGTTGGAAATGTACTTACTAAGTTTAATTATTCATTTATAAAAAAAGATTGACAAGAAATAGCCAAGTGCATGTCATCCGGCCTGACTTTCCATTTCAAAAATTTCACAAGTGCATACATAATTTTGTCGTTGCTCGTCTTTTGATTTTATACAGCTTGTACCAAGGAACATTAATAGTGTTTAGCTAGAAGATTGTACTTTGCAGACTGAGCGATTCAATCCCCCCGGCTCCATTTCTTAGTCAAGAATCGAGACGTGCAGCAGAATACCTTACACACGATTCACGAAAGAAAAGGTTTACTTCATATTAAATTCTTTGAATGGTTAAGGAATGGAATTCTACCTAGGAAGGAATTTCCAGGTCATTACAACTTAAGCTCCAGTTTAGCATGGTTCAAATTTCCAACTACGACCTGTATGGTTACTCTTGAATCTCATTATCTTACGAATTGGAATCGTATATGTCATTTTAGGTACTCTTGAACACAAAACTGGCGAATTATTGACACTTAATTAATATTAAAAAATAAATTATTTTATACGAATTAGTTGATGATGAAGTGCTGGAGCAAGTGAATGAAATTGTATATCGTGGTTGTGCTTTTAGCAGGGTTGTTAGGTGTACCATGGATGTAGAAAGAAGAGTGTGAATGGAGCGCTGAATAAGCTAAGTATTTCAGAGTGAGATTTTGAGTCACAGTATTAAACTCGCTTTGCATTATTCTGTGCTTATTCCAACGTTGTTGTATGGAAGCGAGAGTTGAGTGTCAGAAAAAGAGTGAAAGTAGGATAAATGCGGGCGAAGTTAAAGCGCTGCGGAAAATATGTGGTGTTTTACGCTTGCCGACCCCATTCGTAATAGTGATATCCAAAAAAGAGTGGGATTTAAAGAAAGTGTTGGTGTTAAAATGAGAAAGGGCATGCTCCGCTGGTTCGGACATGTAGAAAGAATGGCTGATAAAAGATTGACAAAGCAGATATACAACGTGAATGTGGATGGATCTAGGTACTCAGAGAGACCAAGGTTGACATTCCACAATCAAATCGCTCAGTTGTTATCCGAGGTGGTGTCAAGGGCATGTTTGTATGAAAAGGGTTACGAATGTGGAGGAAGCCAGGTAGGTTTGCAAGGATCGTGAGGTTTGGCACCCGATAATCTCTGGCTACGTCGTAAGGGACTTGGCGTGAAGATGTGTATGTATGTATGTAATTATTGTATACAACAACGTTGAGATAAGCCCAGAATTATGCAAAGCGAATCTAGCACTTTTATTCAGTACCTCGCTTTGAAATAGCTTAGCCAAAGCTTTATTCGCACTATACACACACTCTCCTTCCTACAACCACGGTGGAACTCCATCTCTGCTAAAAGCACCGCCGAGATATACAATTTAATTTTAAATAGATAGCCAGCGCTTTATTCACACTTTCCTTACAGTATCTATCCACGGTGTAACTCCATCCCTGCTAAAAGCGCTACCAAAATGTACAATTTAATTTTATTTAAATTAAGTAAGTACCTAATTTAAAAAAACATTTTGTCGTTAGAAACGTGGGGTTCTAGTTTTCAATTGTTGCATGCACTATATTCAAAGATATTGGGAAAATAAACTTTGCCTGAAATATTTTTTTATAGATTTTTTTCTTAACCACTAAATTTTTTATTTGAAGTTATAATAAATATTTTCTTCTCTTTAGATCAGATACAGCGTCTTTTTTTTTATTTTCAAACTACATATTATTTATTTTTTTATTGTTTATCGATTTCAAATGCATTGTAACGACGAATCTCCTTTTTATTACAGTACCTATTAAATGAAAACACTTATATGATTTGTTGTTTCTGATCAATTTTTTATACGGTATTGTATGGAAAATTTCCACATAATGGAAAACACGATAATCAATAAAATTCAAATCAACATTTTCCTGTCGACTGGTAGTTAGCCCTTTGTTTCTAGTGATTTTTTTAAAATGCCTAACGTTTACAAACGCAGGGCGGAGTAAAAAAAAATTAAAAATTTAAAAAAATCCCGACACAAGAACATAATTTCCCTTTAAAAAGTAAAAAAATCGGTTAATCTCCCCACTTTCACCCTCACAACTTTTATACGGCTCCACCGATTTTCATCAAACATGTCTAGGAACACTCGGGCATAAGTTAGTTTAATACAAGAAAAAAACTCTAAAATTGTTACTCTTCAAAACTGTTCAAAAGCGTGCAAACCCGTTAAGCTACAATATGCCGACACTTTCATAATATCTAATCTATTGCTGAATTTATCCAAGTGTAAAGTTCATGTACATAAACCTACCTATATAGATAGCACAACAAAAATCCCACATATCTAATATGTGTCATAAAACTGTTTATTGTTGCGAAAAAGCTGCTCTGATTTCTGTAATCTAATTGGTTGTATATTTTATGTTTGCATCTAGAATGACATTTTATAAAAACATGTTTAAATAACGTAACGATTACCTAATATTGTAATATTTGGAATTTTAATTTTTAAATGTTTTAACGTAAATTAATTACGTTAAAGATTCACAAAACTTAACGTGTTCAACGTAATTAATATGGTGGTAACAGGTTCTAAGTATGTCCACTTTGTAGAATAAGTAGGTATAAAGAAAGGAAGAAAGAAAAAAAATTTATTTGCGGAATATGAGTGTTACAAATATACTATCTGCTTTCCTGCTTGGCAGCTCATAAGAAGCCAGGGTAGGTCAAATGGGTTACAAGTACCTGCCTTAGTACTTATTCCTGCTACTTAATGTCAATATTTTTATTTTCCACCGTCGTTTTCCGGTCTGGACGATAAGATAGCCAAGAGAGCTTGACCTTAGAGATCTTAGGACCAATATTCCGGCTCCAGCATATTGATGCATCTGTACCATCTATGGTGTCTATACGCCACGGTAATAGGTAGATAAACAATGTTTAAAAAAATTGACAAAAGAATTTTTAATAAACACATACGGATTCAGAAACGCATTTGTTCGTCACACAAATGCCTGCCGCCGTCAGAATCGAACCCGAGCCTCGAAATAAGTTAGTGGCATTACGCGTGTATACTATCATCGCGAGTTTTCCGATAAACCGGAGACGGCTATAGCTGTACTAATTTTGTCGATAAACCGATAGGTAGGAAGGTCATTTTAAACTTAAAGATAACTCTATTCCCACCTTCCTTTTATTCAGTCTACTCTGATTTGTTATCAGTTATTATCCTACTAAATAAATATTACTTTAACAATCATTATGAACATGCCAGTTTTTAAGCCCACAGCTTTTTATAAATTTTTAAATCTCTTCTGTCGGTAGGTACATCGCTTTCGACGACACTTTTTTTAAATAGTGCACTATTGGTATCTATCGCATCGCCTATAATGTGTACCATAAAGATTTTTTTTATGTTATAGGAAGGCAAACAAGCAGACGGATATCCTGATGGCAAGAAATTAACGCCGCCTAGAGACACCAAAGATGGTAATGGTGCGATGCCAACCTGAGGTCAG